>JAXIVJ010001436.1:0-138287 GCA_036785665.1 Chirona hameri | reverse complement strand
TCGTTAATCCGCCTGTGGCGATCAACGCACCCTCCGAATGGCAGGACAATGGTTCGGGCTTGTCATTCTTGCACAGCGCACATTACAGTGCACAGACTAATTGCCATTGAGTAGTGATTTTGATTTTGCTGTAATGAGAGTGCACCTCTCTTTGTTCATGTAACACCCATCGTGGTCAGACACCCGGATAACATTGTCAAACAAGCATAGGCGTAGGAACAGGGGGGGGGGGGGCATAGTGAGCCCCCCCCCCCCCCCAAAGTGAGGACACCCCCCTCAATGTTAGGCCATTTTTTTGGGCTAAAATCTTTTATTTTGCTTGGTGAGAAAAGTTGTTGATGGCAAAAGGTTCGCCAAGACGAGAACAGCCAAAATATGCAAAGAAAACTTCCATAGGGGGGTTGGGGTTCTCTCAAAACGAGATCACAGTTTCACTGCCCCCCCCCCCCCCCCCCCCCCCCCACCCCACCCCCCACCCCACCCCACCCACACACTTTTCGTGACGTTCATACGTCCCTGCAAACAAGCGCACTGCGAACGTTCACTGACAGCTTCACGCGCCTACGGATGTCCTGTACTGACTTACCAGTCATCTTAGAACCTCATTGTCAGGCGCTGCGTGCGCAAACGTGCAGGCATTGACGGCATCATTTATCACCTGCTCATTGTTCATTGTACTCGTTGAGTAGTAGCTAACTTTAGTGTTGGCCTCTTGTATTCATTGTTTTAAGCTGTGCCTAATCTTTCTATTCATTGTATTGCCATTATTCCGCGTTTGATCTGTAGCGAGTATCATGGTCTGATACGTTAAGTTCATGGTCTGATACGTTAAGTTCATGGTCTGATACGTTAAGTTCATGGTCTGATACGTTAAGTTCATGGTCTGATACGTTAAGTTCATGGTCTGATACGTTAAGTTCATGGTCTGATACGTTAAGTTCATGGTCTGATACGTTAAGTTCATGGTCTGATACGTTAAGTTCATGGTCTGATACGTTAAGTTCATGGTCTGATGCGTTAAGCCTTTGTTTGTTTAATAATTGGTTTATATTGATCGAGTTTCGGTTTGTGTAGTTGCAGGTTGTTGATGGTTTATAATGTATATGTCAATGTTAATCTGAATGTATGGCTTAATAACGCTCTGCTGTGGACCTCCCACCTTCCACTCACGGATCGTTGGAAGGGTTCGGAGGGCTCAAACTACGGGAGATGCGCCATGGAAGGCTGAGCTCACGCATAATTCGGCGATGCAAATTTTGCACAAATCTGTCTAGGGCCTTTTTTAAAAATCGTCATTTTGTCCAAATTCGCGCCCCTTTCGTTTGTGGCCAGGGCTATCGCGTATAGTATGGCGAAAATGCAGACCAATGGTATGTCTACCGATTCGGCATGCTCTGCACGACAAGGTCTCAGAATGCAAAGCCAACAGATGGTTTGGTTGGTTGCACGGCTGCATCAAAGCCAAGCGCTCCCGGTGTCGGCACTACGGCGCACTCCCGCCCGCGCCTCACACGCAGAATCGCCCCTCGCGACACGCGAGCTGAGCACTGCGCGCCGCCGGGCCGGCGGCGCGCAGTGCTCAGCACTGCGGAGCGGGCCCTCGGCCAGTCACGGACAAACGGTGCATCGTTGTTGAAAAAACCTAGCTGTCCACTAGCCCAGCTATCCAAGGAGATCGTGACAAATTTCCAGCCACCTCCGATCGCTACAAATGGTACTTTTAGACAATTGTATGCACCATATTTGCCAAGCGTACTCGCGTGTCGCGAGGGGCGATTCTGCGTGTGAGGCGCGGGCGGGAGTGCGCCGTAGTGCCGACACCGGGAGCGCTTGGCTTTGATGCAGCTGTGCAACCAACCAAACCATCTAATGGCTTTGCATTATATGAGACCTTATCGTGCAGAGCATGACGAATCGGTAGACATACCATTGGTCTGCATTTTCGCCATACCATACGCGATAGCCCTGGCCAAACGAAAGGGGCGCGAATTCGGACAAAATGTCGATGAAAAAAAAACTACATATTTTTGAAAAATTTACATCGCTGAATTCCGCCTGAGCTCAGCTTTCCAATGGTGCATCTCCCGTAGTTTGAGCCCTCCGAACCCTTCCAACGAACCGTGCACTAAGCGATAAGCTTCGGCTGTTGATTGTATGAGTGGTGGAGCTGATGTAGTTCTGACTTCTGGCGCCGACCCCTTCTTCATGTTCCGGAGCAATTCTGAGTTGCCGGACCCGAAAAGGCGGAAGACTCCAATGTGAGACTGAGCAAACAACTTAACCCTCCCCTTACGGGGGGGGGGCTGACAACCCCCCCCCCCCCCCCCCGAGGTTTTTCTTGAAAACTTTTTACACATGCGGCGCATCTTGCTTACATTTTCAGTAGTCAAATTTGCAACAATTATACGTATGCTGTAAAACTTTCATTGAAATTGGTGAAGTATTTTGGGAGATAATAATGTTTTGATGACGTCAGTTGGTGGAAAAACAAATGTTCGAAAAATCGTAGAAAACAGAAAACAGAGAAAACAGAAAACAGAGCTTCCTGAGGCGCTGGCTCTCTACAACCGCTACACCGGCGGAAAAGACGGCTACATCACCAGTAGCATGTATTATCAGCGCATATATCGAGTATAGATCGATCTCGTCTGGCGTCCATCTGTGGTCGGCACCGGACAGACGATCGACATGAGTGTGTATCACAAGACAGGGCGTCTGCCCGGCCACGTCCTCCTCACGGCCTCAGTCTGCGTGGTCTGTGGCGGATGTGTCGGAAGAGACACGCGATGGCGTGTCTCTTTCCGACAACTTTTTGGACAATAAATGTTTGAAAAATCGTAGAAAACAGAGTTTTGAAGCAAATTCCAAACGCAATACAGCAAGGATAGAAAATAGCACTCTTTCAAATGGTAATCTCGGATGTCTAAAAAAATGGATTTTGACTCCTAAAATAAAAATAAATAAAAAATCACCACAAAATCAATTTTCAAAGATGTTATGAAAACCGGAATATATGTGAGAGAACTGTGTATCGACAATATCCAAACCAAATTTCAAAGCAATATCTCTATGTTTGACAGTGACGGCTCCTGAAGTGTAAGAAATTCATGACGTCATTTTTTTAATAACTTTTTTGGACTTCTTTTGATCAGATACGAACAAATAAGTACATTTTCTGTATTTCTGAGACAAAACTGGTCTAGGAAAATGCCTTGTTATTCACATTTATTAATATCTATTTTTAGGTTTTCTGACAGCAAAATCGCTGTTCTGGACGTGGTCGATCTTAGATCATTCACTTGACCTGAAGAGTCACCCGTTGACCTGGAACCTAAAGATCGCATACTGTTCGATTCCTCTCGTGACATGCAGCAGGCTGGTTCTTATCGCATTGCTCGAAGTTGCTTGGTTTGGAAGTTAACAGGGGGGGGGGGGCTGTCAGCCCCCGCCCGTAAGGCGAAGGTGAAAAAAGCTCCCGTAGGGCGAGAGTTAAAGGCTGGTTGCACTAGTGGCGCAGGTGGTGCAAGTGCCGCCTGTGCCATGGCATACAAATGGGTCACCGACATGAAGTGATTGACTATATTCATGATGGTCCTTTTACTCGCCATACTAGTCTCGCCACGACTGAAAAGCGTCAAGCGGAAAACGTATATTCATGGTATGGTAATAGGGAATCAAGCAGCCGAGCGAGCTCTTCAGACGATTTCCCGCATCGACGCTGTTGGCAAAACGTTGGCCGTGGTGGGAGGGTTTGCTCTGGCTCCAGCAGTGGCGGATCTACGTTGGGGCAAAACAGGCAATTGCCCCCCCCCCCTCCAAAAAAAAATCGGCAGGCAACCGCATGTTTTTGCCCCCCCCCCCCTAAACCGTTCTGGGAGGTTGTCATTTTTGGCTCGGGAAGTCGTAATTTATCCCCCCCCCCCCCCGCTCAACGACTTCGCGCTGACGACCCGATGTCACCCTGCCCGCACAACGACTCTTCGCGCGCTGACGACCCCTCCCCCGGTCAAAAACTTTTCGCTGACGAAACGGAGCGAAATCCCCCCACCCCCACTCGAAACCTGGATCCGCCACTGGGCTCCAGTATCAAACCATGTCCGGTTCCGCCTGAATAACAGTTGCTCCACACTATACCAGGCACTCCGTCCCTGTGTTTCTATCTCCAGCGCTGGCTGCATGGGCGACTCGGCATCCTTCGCTAGCCCGCCGCCGCCGCCGCCGCCACGGCAGCAGGCTGGCGCCAGACCGGCGCGCTGGTCGGATTTAGCCCGTCCCCGCCGCAGATCGAGTACGCCCGGTGGTCGTTCGCCAGTGTTATCTCGATCGCGCGCGGCCATGAGCGCGTGTGCACCCCTTCCTTCCGCACTCCGCGCAGCCGAGCAAGGCCAGACGGGCCGGGTTAACCGGGCGGCGGGGCAGCTGTGGGCCCTGTTATCAGCCCGTCCTGCAGGCAACGATAGGGCGATACTCATGTCGCCGATATCAGTGGTTTGTGTTAGGTCTTGGCATTTCCGGTTTCGAAGGACTGTGATGTCTTTTTGTGCGATTGGCGGTGGCTGGAACATTGCCTACTGGCGTAAATGTCCATGCATTTCCTATATTTGTTGTGTCCTGGAAGTGGATATGTTGGATTGGCTTGTTGTGCAGTTCGCGGTGGCTGGGATGTTGTCGACTGGCGTGGACATCCATGTATAATGTATATCCTCTGTTGACCTTGGTTGACCTTGGTTGACGACCTTTTTCCTGGCAACATGACCTGAAGCCCAGACTGGTTATTGATTCAACTTTTTGGAACGATTCAATCGTGATTCATTTTGGAATCTGAATGATTCAATCACCGTTCGATTCACGGATCCAATTTTGAGAATTTATTCCTTCTAATTCAAAGAATCAAAAGAAATATTTTAATAGTCACGTTTGATTCAACATTTAAATATATTAGGTGAATTTATGTCATCAATACAAATGGAAACATGCATATATATAATCATTAAAACATTGTTACAGCAATAGTATTTCAGTATAAATGAATGTAGTCACTGGGACTGCATGTATTTGCACAATTTACCAGTGTACTTGAATCGTTAAATCTTTTGATTCAATCAACCTTGATTTGATGCGGGTTTTGATTCAATCACGATTCATGAATCAAAAGATCTGGTGGTGAATCAATTATGTTTTGATTCAATGAATTTTGATTGAACGATTCCAATCGATTCAATCAGTGTCGAATCAATAACCAGTATGACCTTAACTGACTTCTCGGATTGGGTCGTACTCGACCCGTGGTGTCGATCGGCTGTGATTGATGGTGACTGGTGATCGGCTGTGTGATGCTGGTGCGGCCAGCATCACACCATTTGATTCTCTGCCGCTGGTGCCGCCAGCATCACACCATTTGATTCTCCGCCGCTGGTGCCGCCAGCATCACACCATTTGATTCTCGGTCTTCAGTCTACCAGCGATTCTGGTATGGCGGCAACTATTTAGGGGAAACGCGCTGCGGTTTTAACGTCTCAATTGTATTACAGATTTACACAATTTTAGAATGCTACAATTGCATTATTGCATGGTATTAATGCACGGCGAAATATCCAGAGCTGTAGTTTGTTCATCCAGGCCATCTAAACTTGACTGGCCGCCAGATTCCAGCTTCTGATTGGCTGTTACATCGTGACGTCACACGGAGCTGAACGGTCGACCGCAAGGCCGATACGCCCGTGAACTGGGTCCTTAAAATAAACAGTCAAATCATGGTGTTTATGGTGTTGTTCATGCAGATGAAAAAACTTCACCTTGACGGGGAGTGCGCTTTAAAACTAACCTCAAGTCCACTCCCGTCTCTCCATCGTTGCATGGGACAAACCAGACAGACCAGGCATGGGACAAACCAGACAGACCAGTCATGGGACAAACCAGACAGACCAGTCATGGGACAAACCAGACAGACCAGGCATGGGACAAACCAGACAGACCAGTCCCACAATGACGACACAGAGGCTCGAATACGGCGACTTGACTCCAACCCCCGAGTTACGCTGGCATTTACTCTTGGTCGGGATGTGATGCATCGTTGGCGGGTGGATGTTCAGCATCACCACTCACAGGATGTAGGACGAGACCTACTCATGTAATGCAAACACTTAAAACGACGTGACCCTGGGGCCTGGGTTGATGTCGGGTACCAAGAGCTCCGAGTTCTTGGTATCCATCCATGACGACGTCCAGATAAAGACGCGACGTCTGTAGCTGCCACAAACGTGTCATCACTGAAGCTTATTTGAATCAACTCGAACCTGAATGATACCTCCGGAAATGTGTATTATCGCGTGCCGCCACGCGACATCTTCCGCCATTACCTGCGCAGCGGATGATCGATTCGATGAACGATGTGTTCGATGAATGATGCTGCTTTCAGCAACAGCTCAGCCAACTATACCGTGACCGTGACCACCCACGGCCTGCACTGATCTGATAGCCGTTTTAGAGGGCTGTGCGAAAATAACAGGATAAATGGTGCTTTGTCGTGACCCGAGTGGGGTGAATCGTGTGCCGATGCTTGTTGATTTGAGGGAAATGTAGCTTGAACTAATGCAAACAGTGTTTTACGGTGTACTGTTCCATCGCTCGTCACGTAATTCAATTATTGCAATGTTTCGATGACGTACATTCGTTTTAGTAGTAGTTTCGCAACAAAGCTTAGTTTCCAATTTGGGAACCAGCTGCAATCGAGCCAATCCGTGAACATCTCGTCCTTTGCCGATGCATCCTATCTCTTGAGAGGCTGTATAACGTATCGGACGCATAAACTGTGCGCCACCGTCATAATCCGTGACTTGCTGTATCCAGTCTGTGTTGCTGGCTGGCTGCGTCCAGTCTGTGTTGCCGGCTGGCTGCGTCCAGTCTGTGTTGCCGGCTGGCTGCGTCCAGTCTGTGTTGCCGGCTGACTGCGTCCAGTCTGTGTTGCCGGCTGGCTGCGTCCAGTCTGTGTTGCCGGCTGGCTGTATCCAGTCTGTGTTGCCGGCTGACTGCGTCCAGTCTGTGTTGCCGGCTGACTGCGTCCAGTCTGTGTTGCTGGCTGGCTGCGTCCAGTCTGTGTTGCCGGCTGGCTGTATCCAGTCTGTGTTGCCGGCTGGCTGTATCCAGTCTGTGTTGCCGGCTGGCTGCGTCCAGTCTGTGTTGCCGGCTGGCTGCGTCCAGTCTGTGTTACCGGCTGTCTGCGTCCAGTCTGTGTTGCCGGCTGGCTGCGTCCAGTCTATGTTGCCGGCTGGCTGTATCCAGTCTGTGTTGCCGGCTGGCTGTATCCAGTCTGTGTTCTGGCTGGCTGTATCCAGTCTGTGTTGCCGGCTGGCTGTATCCAGTCTGTGTTGCTGGCTGGCTGTATCCAGTCTGTGTTGCCGGCTGGCTGTATCCAGTCTGTGTTGCCGGCTGGCTGCGTCCAGTCTGTGTTGCCGGCTGGCTGTATCCAGTCTGTGTTGCCGGCTGGCTGCGTCCAGTCTGTGTTGCCGGCTGGCTGTATCCAATCTGTGTTGCCGGCTGGCTATGTGCAGTCTGTGTTGCCGGCTGGCTGTATCCAGTCTGTGTTGCCGGCTGGCTGTATCCAGTCTGTGTTGCCGGCTGGCTGTATCCAGTCTGTGTTGCCGTCTGGCTGTATCCAGTCTGTGTTGCCGGCTGGCTGTGTGCAGTCTGTGTTGCCGGCTGGCTGTATCCAGTCTGTGTTGCCGGCTGGCTGTATCCAGTCTGTGTTGCCGACTGGCTGTATCCAGTCTGTGTTGCCGGCTGGCTGTATCCAGTCTGTGTTGCCGGCTGGCTGTGTGCAGTCTGTGTTGCCGGCTGGCTGTATCCAGTCTGTGTTGCCGGCTGGCTGTATCCAGTCTGTGTTGCCGACTGGCTGTATCCAGTCTGTGTTGCCGGCTGGCTGTATCCAGTCTGTGTTGCCGGCTGGCTGTGTCCAGTCTGTGTTGCCGGCTGGCTGTATCCAGTATGTGTTGCTGGCTGGCTGTATCCAGTCTGTGTTGCCGGCTGGCTGTATCCAGTCCGTGTTGCCGGCTGGCTGCGTCCAGTCTGTGTTGCCGGCTGGCTGTATCCAGTATGTGTTGCCGGCTGGCTGCGTCCAGTCTGTGTTGCCGGCTGACTGCGTCCAGTCTGTGTTGCCGGCTGGCTGTATCCAGTCTGTGTTGCCGGCTGGCTGTATCCAGTCTGTGTTGCCGGCTGGCTGTATCCAGTCTGTGTTGCCGGCTGGCTGTATCCAGTCTGTGTTGCCGGCTGGCTGTATCCAGTATGTGTCGCCGGCTGGCTGTATCCAGTATGTGTCGCCGGCTGGCTGCGTCCAGTCTGTGTTGCCGGCTGGCTGTATCCAGTATGTGTTGCCGGCTGGCTGCGTCCAGTCTGTGTTGCCGGCTGGCTGTATCCAGTCTGTGTTGCCGGCTGGCTGCGTCCAGTCTGTGTTGCCGGCTGGCTGTATCCAGTATGTGTTGCCAGCTGGCTGCGTCCAGTCTGTGTTGCCGGCTGGCTGTGTGCAGTATGTGTTGCCGGCTGTCTGCGTCCAGTCTGTGTTGCCGGCTGGCTGTGTGCAGTCTGTGTTGCCGGCTGGCTGTATCCAGTCTGTGTTGCTGGCTGGCTGCGTCCAGTCTGTGTTGCCGGCTGGCTGCGTCCAGTCTGTGTTGCCGGCAGACTATGTGCAGTCTGTGTTGCCGGCTGGCTGTATCCAGTCTGTGTTGCTGGCTGGCTGTATCCAGTCTGTGTTGCTGGCTGGCTGTATCCAGTCTGTGTTGCCGGCTGGCTGTGTGCAGTCTGTGTTGCCGGCTGGCTGTATCCAGTCTGTGTTGCCGGCTGGCTGTATCCAGTCTGTGTTGCCGGCTGGCTGCGTCCAGTCTGTGTTGCCGGCAGACTATGTGCAGTCGGCAGTCGGGCCGGTCCTTTGCGTGCGCTCCTCGTGTCACGCTCGGCGACACAGCGCGTCAGGCACACCTCCGCTCTGTCGCGTTGCGTACGGCCGGAGCACGCAGCGCTGCCACGAGTTGAGTGCTGTTGTGACGCAATACCCCGCCACCACGCGGCGGCGGCGGCGGCGGCGGCACACGATGGCTCGAGCGGCGTGCCGTGCACAGTGCACACCCCCGCTCGTCCCCGCCCGGCCCGTCCCCCGCTCGCCCCCCCCCCCCCCCGCGTCCCCGGCAGATACAGTACACAGTGTCGGTGACCCGGAGACGCGCCAGGGCCACGCGGCCGCCTGGCCTGGCCTGGCCTGGCCTGGCCTGTGCACGACGGGTGCCGCTCAGAAGCGGAGAGCGGAGAGACAGTGACGGTTGAAAAGAGCCGGTGCGATGCGGGGTTTCAGTCGGATGGCTGTCAATGCAAGGAATCTTGGTTAATGATATGCTGATATGGCTCATGCAAATCCATCGTGAAAACCCATACAAGTGAACAATATGAGATAACTAATATGAGTTTTGAATATTGCTATCAAACGTTTGGGATGCACGAGCAGAACTTGTGTGTTAACATTTGTTTTAGGGCCATGTGAGGAAAGAAGGCTACAGTCGTCTCGCGCCACCTCTTAGTCTTCGTGCACCACTGGAGGAGCCACTGCTGCAAGCTGCGGCAGTCGGACGACACTTAATACCGCGCTGCCTCACCCAAAGAGGTCATCAAAGGTCAGCAGGGGTTATCACAGAGTAGCGAGTCAGCGCTTCCTCACCCAAAGAGGTCATCAAAGGTCAACAGGGGTTATCACAGAGTAGCGAGTCAGCGCTGCCTCACCCAAAGAGGTCATCAAAGGTCAACAGGGGTTATCACAGAGTAGCGAGTCAGCGCTTCCTCACCCAAAGAGGTCATCAAAGGTCAGCAGGGATTATCACAGAGTAGCGAGTCAGCGCTTCCTCACCCAAAGAGGTCATCAAAGGTCAACGGGGGTTATCACAGAGTAGCGAGTCAGCGCTGCCTCACCCAAAGAGGTCATCAAAGGTCAACGGGGGTTATCACAGAGTAGCGAGTCAGCGCTTCCTCACCCAAAGAGGTCATCAAAGGTCAACGGGGGTTATCACAGAGTAGCGAGTCAGCGCTGCCTCACCCAAAGAGGTCATCAAAGGTCAACGGGGGTTATCACAGAGTAGCGAGTCAGCGCTGCCTCACCCAAAGAGGTCATCAAAGGTCAACAGGGGTTATCACAGAGTAGCGAGTCAGCGCTGCCTCACCCAAAGAGGTCATCAAAGGTCAACAGGGGTTATCACAGAGTAGCGAGTCAGCGCTGCCTCACCCAAAGAGGTCACCAAAGGTCAACAGGGGTTATCACAGAGAAGCGAGTCAGCGCTGCCTCACCCAAAGAGGTAATCAAAGGTCAACAGGGGTTATCACAGAGTAGCGAGTCAGCGCTGCCTCACCCAAAGAGGTCATCAAAGGTCAGCAGGGGTTATCACAGAGTAGCGAGTCAGCGCTGCCTCACCCAAAGAGGTCATCAAAGGTCAACAGGGGTTATCACAGAGAAGCGAGTCAGCGCTGCCTCACCCAAAGAGGTCATCAAAGGTCAACAGGGGTTATCACAGAGTAGCGAGTCAGCGCTTCCTCACCCAAAGAGGTCATCAAAGGTCAACAGGGGTTATCACAGAGTAGTGAGTCAGCGCTGCCTCACGCAAAGAGGTCATTAAAGGTCAACAGGGGTTATCACAGAGAAGCGAGTCGGCGCTGCCTCACCCAAAGAGGTCATCAAAAGGCAACAGGGGTTATCACAGAGTAGCGAGTCAGCGCTGCCTCACCCAAAGAGGTCATCAAAGGTCAACAGGGGTTATCACAGAGTAGCGAGTCGGCGCTGCCTCACCCAAAGAGGTCATCAAAGGTCAACAGGAGTTATCACAGAGTAGCGAGTCAGCGCTGCCTCACCCAAAGAGGTCATCAAAGGTCAACGGGGGTTATCACAGAGTAGCGAGTCAGCGCTGCCTCACCCAAAGAGGTCATCAAAGGTCAACAGGGGTTATCACAGAGTAGCGAGTCGGCGCTGCCTCACCCAAAGAGATCATCAAAGGTCAACAGGGGTTATCACAGAGTAGCGAGTCCGCTGCCTCACCCAAAGAGGTCATCAAAGGTCAACAGGGGTTATCACAGAGTAGCGAGTCAGCGCTGCCTCACCCAAAGAGGTCATCAAAGGTCAACAGGGGTTATCACAGAGTAGCGAGTCAGCGCTGCCTCACCCAGAGAGGTCATCAAAGGTCAACAGGGGTTATCACAGAGTAGCGAGCCAGCGCTGCCTCACCCAACGAGGTCATCAAAGGTCAGCAGGGGTTATCACAGAGTAGCGAGTCCGCTGCCACTGTGGCTGTCGGTCGGCACTCTGGTTATTACCTCTCAACTCGTTGAGTATCGAAGATCGACGCCCGACTGGTTACCTGGTCCGCCCACGACCTGTGGCGTTTGCTGCAGATCGTGACCAAATGCACGATTTTGTGTTTTGTTATAAAACTCAAGACTGGCCACCTAGTCTCGTCTGTCAAATTGTCTCGACGCTTTGCTCCTGTAGTGGCGATGTTGCAGCGACCGGCTCGAATGACTTGCTGGTCGATTTCTGACACCATTTCACAGACCAAAGAACTTTATTATTGTATGGACCCCAGCGTTGCGGGTGCAAGGAGCCTTGCATTTTAGCAGGCTGCAGGCCGTGAATGATGTTTGTATTGCGCCGGACCTCGCCTCGCAACTGTCACATGTAGCGTAAAAACAATATCCTGCAGTGGCTTTATAGCCCAGCTTGAGGGCTCCGTTTGATTGCGTTGTTTATTGTCGTCGATAACGGTGTCCTGGTCGTTCCGCCTGCGTGAGGGCCAGACAAAAAGACGGCCGCCTTGACTGCAGCATGTTAGAAAGTTATGGAAGGCGAGCTTCCCGAAGCAATCGGGCCGTTTAAACGGATTCGAGAGTGTAAAATAGGCCTAGGTATTGAATAGATAAACGCCGAATGCTGTCGCCGCCAACCGATTTGCAAGGTTGAAGGTGTAGATTGACACATTAAGCATATAAGCTCCCGAGATATGTGCTGCATATGTTCCCGGTAGAAATAACTAAAGTAATTGTGACTTAGTTCGAAATGGCTACAAATTTACGTTTGACCCGGCCCGAACCGGCCCCAACCGGCCCGACACGGCCGTACAGACGCTTTTCGGAAGCTAATAACTTTGCCACCACTACTCCGATTGAGATCGGGTTTTCACCATTGGATAGGACCACCAAATACATTTGTATTTTAGTATGATGCGTTCTGATAATGGGTGGTACCACAGCGCGTGGCACACGCAAACGTGGAAATGAACAGAAATCATTCTTGATTAACCAGTAACACGCCTTTTTGGTCGATGGCCGAGCGGGCGCACTCTGGTAAAGCTAAAAACAGGTTTGAAATATGAAACGGTACGGTAGCACACGTGGTAGTAACACAGTCCTTTTAGTCCTTTTAGTCCTCCATAAAAAAATTGTCCGGTCTCCATGCATGCCAACATACAAACCAGTAAAACGCCTTGTTGGGCGATGACCGAGCGGGCGCGCTCTGGTAATGCTAAAACAGGTTTGAAATATGAAACGGTACGGGAGCACACGTGGTAGTAGCACATAGTCCTTTTAGTCCTTTTAGTCCTCCATAAAAATTGCCAGGCCTCCATGCATGCCAACATACAAATTACGTTTGATTACATTTTTCATGTTCTCCTTTCTCGAATCCGCCAAAACGGAGTACGTCCTGAGCGCTGCATGCTTCAGCGTTTACAACAAAAAGGCTTAGATTAATAATGCCATTTTTGATCAATAATAATTTGTGTTCATTTCGACGTTTGCGTGTGGCACGCGGTGGTACCACCCCTATCAGAACGCACTATACCAAAATCAAAATTGATTTGATGGTCTTATCCAATGGGCAAAACCCGATCTCAATCGGAGCAGTGGTTGCCAAGTTATTAGCTTCCGAAAAGCGTCTATACGGCCGGTTCGAGCCATGCCGTGTCGGGTCGGGTCAAATGTAAATTTGTCTAGTAAGTTGACAAGAAACCTCACGGGCGCTTCGCGCCCGCTCGGTAAAAACGTAATTTTTATGTTGGCATGCATGGAGGCCGGGCAATTTTTATGGAACACTAAAAGGACTAAAAGGACTGTGTGTTACTACCACGTGTGCTCCCGTACCGTTTCATATTTCAAACCTGTTTTAGCTTTACCAGAGCGCGCCCGCTCGGTCATCGCCCAAAAAGGCGTTTTACAGGTTGTTATTGTGGTTACTGCTATTGTGGACAGCCTTAAAATAGACAGCAAACCTAACGGTCCAGTAATGGCGCCATCAATGCCTGTGCCCAATGTCGAAAACGCATCCACCCCAGCCACGGATTAGCAGTCAGCTCGCGAGAAAAAAAAAACTTACTCCGGACAGGATTACTGGAATGTGGTCATGTGCATTTGCAACCGGATTGTGCATGTGTTCGATTACCCTCACGATTAAAACGACAACTTGTCTCTGCACATAACTATGTGATAAAGTCGACAGTAATGCCCGTACAATGGACCTTAGTTGATCGTGACTCCTGCCAATTATGGATACCTTTGCATTGTTGCAGCTGTATTGCAACTCGATCGACCTGGCCGGTGCACTATGGGACGGATTGCCTTCAAAATGCCTCTTAATTCGCAAAATGAAACCTCAATTTTGAGGACGATAGAAACGGACTGTGCCTAATTGTGTGCCAAATTGACCGGCGCATCGAGTGGTAGCATTTGTTTTGGCGTTCGACTATTGATATGTGGCAAAAAGTTGCCTCAAAGTCGGGCAACGTCGCCCCAGCAGCGTGCGCACTTGGAGTAGCCGAGTGAACTACCTTAACTTAATCATTCATTATGCGCATAATGTATCCTATGGTAAAACTAAGCATACCAACGTAAACGTGGGTCTTTCAGCTTACATATACACCCTTAATCGAATTTCGAAGTTAATGTTTAAGCATGTTAGAAACACTTGCAATATCGCTTACAATGCTGACTCATTTTATTTTATATCCTCATTTGCATGTAATCCTACACACACAAAAATCGCCGCCAGTCGTCGCCAAGTTTTTGCCATGATTTATGACAGAAACATCATGCCAAAGTGTTGCAAAATGATGTTTTTGCTTCTGTTTGCTTCTCTGAGATATGTCAGTTTCCAGTTAGCGTTTACCAGTCGGCCGGTGCGGCTCACGCATGTGGCGAGGCTGTGTCGTCTTAGGTTGAGTGCCAGCCACCCAAGGCTATCGCGAGAGATGTTGGATTAGTTGAGTCGCGGTGGTTGCCATGGTAACGGCTCAAACGTTGCCTGAGGCAAATTGACCGGGGCTGGCCAGGGCCCTGGCAGATCACGGTCGAACGGCTTCAGTCGTTAGTTGGGTGCGTGGGCGGGTAATTTTGACCCCATTTCGCGTTTCAAAGCTCTGGCATTGGCGGTGAACAAACACTTATACGTTTTCCTCAAATGACGCCTGTATGACGTCATAATGTGGGACAAATTTACTTAAATTTATATTTGACATGAAAACAAAAATCAGATTCGAACTCAGCGCATCAAGTAACCCCTGTAACCGTAAAATCATCGCAGTTGTATCTTAAACTGAATTCAGAGGCATTTTTAAGGCACTAGGTCCCATAGTGCGGTGGTTTGGTATTAGGTTTTGTGTGCAAGTATATGCTACTTGTGTGATGGTGGCATAGCCAAGCGGAAATTTAAGGCTGTCTGACTTCACAGTTAAGCCTGATAATACTAAGAACTTTAGACCGATTTGTGCCGCCGCTTTGACGGTATTGTGTGCTCGTTTTGATCAGCCTTGGTAGTTGTGGGTATCTGACGGTCGTTTGTTTGCTTGTTTGGCAGGAGTGCGGAGTCGGCGGCTGCTAAAGGCGCTTCGTCCTGTCTGAAGTAACAAAGCCGACTGGTAAGTCTCTCATCCACACTTGTTTACACACACGCGCACTAGTTTACACGTCCCGACGATATGTGATCGGTGTGCTGTCGTAAACCCCCAATAACAGCATCAGATCATACATGATGCTGCTGATCATTGCTGTGTTCCGTAGGTCATGTCCAACTGCCCCGTAGCGTTTGTCTTTCATAAGAATGGTCGCTAGTTTGGGCTGAGGGCCATCTGACAGTCCGTTGGAGCAGCGAGCGCACCGTGGCCTGATTCCCAGCAGCGGTAGTCAGGTGTCCGCCTGTATCGCTCTCCGAGGCCTGAGTCCCGGCAGCGGTGGTCGGTTGTCCGCCTGTATCGCTCTCCGAGGCCTGAGTCCCAGCAGCGGTGGTCGGTTGTCCGCCTGTATCGCTCTCCGAGGCCTGAGTCCCAGCAGCGGTGGTCGGTTGTCCGCCTGTATCGCTCTCCGAGGTCTGAGTCCCGGCAGCGGTGGTCGGTTGTCCGCCTGTATCGCTCTCCGAGGCCTGAGTCCCGGCAGCGGTGGTCGGTTGTCCGCCTGTATCGCTCTCCGAGGCCTGAGTCCCGGCAGCGGTGGTCGGTTGTCCGCCTGTATCGCTCTCCGAGGCCTGAGTCCCAGCAGCGGTGGTCGGTTGTCCGCCTGTATCGCTCTCCGAGGCCTGAGTCCCGGCAGCGGTGGTCGGTGTCCGCCTGTATCGCTCTCCGAGGCCTGAGTCCCGGCAGCGGTGGTCGGTTGTCCGCCTGTATCGCTCTCCGAGGCCTTAGTCCCAGCAGCGGTGGTCAGGTGTCCGACTTGGTGTTCTCTGATCGTGTCGGGGCGTCTTCGGCTGCACTCTCAGTCGGCTGTAGCTTGATGGTATCGACTCGCGGTTGTGCGTGTCTTGCCAAGGTGCCGCGAAGGGTCTGCCGTGCCATCTGCTGAGTTGTTATGCGTCGCGGGACGCAGGATGGTGGTGGTACGCAGTGTCGTGTGCTCTGGTTTCCCCTAGAGAGAGATAACTTGAGGTGTTTGTTCGGTGTTGGCAAGAAGTTTTGTGATTGGGCGTGCTGTGACTGAGACTGTCGTCACAGGGCTAGCTGGTTATATATCCGGTACCATACAGAGGTGTGGCTCCATTTGGACACAGGTGTATATTGCATACGTGTTCTATGTTATGGATTATAGGATGTGTCAAGTCAGGGCTGACCAGACCAGCTTGGCTCCAGGCAGCTGGCTCGTTTTATGGTTCGGTGCCTGAAGTATCGTTTTAATTCTAGTTAGGCCCTGCGCTGTGTTTTGCAACTCGGCCATTGTCATGTCTGACTAACATTTTGCATATTGCTTGGAGTCCGACTGCCCAGTGCCCATGCATTACTAAGTGTTTGGCTTCATTTGGAAAACAAACTTGCCATTGAATCGTTGTTGCCACGGCAACACCACTACTGACGACGTTCGGTAGCATGTTACCCAATCCCAGTCATCCTCATCATGCCACCCTCCACCGCTCGTCGCTCCCCGTCCATGCATTTCTGAAGTTACCGCCATTTATGACGCACGTTTGAACCCGAATCGATACCCGAAGTTTCGGTGAACATAAGTCGTTGTGTAGCGTCCTTCCTTCTGTACTGCATCGCTCCACGCCGGACAGTACTGTGGCCGGTGCAGACCAAGCTCCGGCCCGTCGATGTTTTCAGCAGCACAGCTGCGCGTACGGAACCCGAGTCCTCTGTTGTCGTCACAGCTAATGACTCGGCTCTCCTGTGAAGCCGAGTCCAATGATGTGTGTATCCTCATCGTCCCGTGGCTCTCAGTGGCTCGGGTCCCGAATGAGACAAGGTCATGGCACACTGCACATTCAGCCAATACTCTCGGCCGTTCGGCCTTTTCGCTGTTCCGTCATTCAGCCTTTCCGCCCGGATGTACTCACCCTACCCCTCCAGTGCCACTCTTTTGTCTCACTCGAACTGGTTCAACTTGTTCTTCAGCTGTATACACCTCCTATTTTATGATTATTATGTGCGCACCATTTCAACCCATTATGTGTGCACCATTTCAACCCGAAAGCTAAATTGACGTACAATATTGGATATTTTCCTCCATGGCTCTTTCGCTATAGAAAATGTGTCGAATCGCAGCTGAAGCGACGGAATTCAGCCATTCGGCCATTCAGCCGGTCAGTCAGTCATTCAGCCAGAATGAACGGCGGAAGGTGTCGTGCGAAGGCGCAGCATGTGGTGACGTCACACATTACACGCATGTGCAGGGGCGCAGCCAGACCTTCAGAAAGGGGGGGGGCAAGCCCCTGGGAGAGGCCCCCACACAAAAAAAATACCCCTGGATATGAAAAACTCTACGGATTTCGGCCACTTTATTTTGTACTTTTTAGCATTTTTTCTTCGTCTACTTTTGATGAGCTGGATTGGACCAGGACCCTCAGTAGGCATTGTACTGAGCGCATTACTAATTTGTATTGTTACGTACAGGAGAGGAAACATATCTTAGCCATGACAACAGGTGGGGGTCGGCTTTTGAGTGTGGGGGCAGCTGAAATGACGAAAAATGTCCCCCCATTTTGATACGTGTATTTAAGCCTTTGCAGCATTTGTTATGTGCATTTTCATGTTATAGTAGGTAGGTATGTACTTGTTAGTTAGCGCCGCGAAGCGGCGCGAAATTTTTACGGTTTTGCCTGATAAAACCCAGAAATATAGACGCTGTGCCTTGTAGCTCGGATAATAAGCTAAAAATGCTATTCATTCAATTCAGCGTTACGAAGAACCGTTGATGATGACTATGACTTTGTCATGACGATGACTACCGATGTGACGCCGCGAAGCGGCGTGAAAATGTTAATTTTACGTCCTGGAAAACGAAATGTAAATATTGGAACCAGACCGCATGAGGTGAGATGGCTTGATGAGATGGTCCTGGCCCGTTTCCACTATTAGCTCTTCGGTCCAGCAAATTGTGCACCGCTGGAGCAGCTTCCGGGTGCCGATCTCCTCGTCTTTGCGTTCGCGTCGCCTTTTTCGGAACTCGGCAAACTAGCTAAACATGTAGCCTGCTTGAAACTTAAAAGTGAATATTTTATGAAGGGAATGGGCACTGGGGCCAGCAATTCCTGCCAAGGAGAGCCTCTGCCAGACACTATGAAATTCTTAATGAAATTCTTTTTCCCATTTTCCAAATTTGTATAAGGAATTGCGAAACTTATGTCATGCCGCGAAGCGGCGCGAAATTTTCCACTTTTTGACACTAGATAGGAGGATTTTGACTGCACTGCAAAGGCAATTTTTACGAAAAATTGTTCATTTTTCCCGCAAAAGGTGGGGGCCCCTTGGCAAGCCGAGAGGCCCCTGCTCAGACTCTAATAGCCCCTGGGCAGGTTCGAGAGGCCCCTGAACAGGATCAATGGACCATTGGGAAAGCTCGAGAGGCCCCTGAACAGACTCTAATGGCCTCTAGGCAGGTTCAAGAGGCCCTTGAGCTGACTCAATGGGCCCCTGGGCAAGCTCGAGAGGCCTCTGGGCAGGCTCTAATGGCCCCTGGGCAGGTTCGAGAGGCCCTGAACAGACTCGATGGGCCTCTGGGAAAACTATAATGGGCCCCTGGGCAGGTTCAAGAGACTCCTGAACATACTCAATGGGCCCATGAACATGCTCGAGAGGCCACTGGGCAGGTTTGTTAGGCCGTAGGTGGGCTCAATTGGCCCCTGGACAAGTGGACATGCTCTAGAGGCCCCTGGGCTGGTTTTGAGGGCCCCTGAATGGGCTCAATGGGCCCAGGGCATGCTCTAAAAATCCCTGGGCATGTTTTGCGCGCCCTTAAGTGGGCTCAATGGGGCCCCTGGACATGCTCGAAAGGCCCCTGGACAGGTTTTTGGGCCCATCGGTGGGCTCAATGAGCCCCTGGACATGCCCAAGAGGCCCCCTGGGCCGGCTTCGAAAGCTCTTCAGTGTCTCTGAGGGCCCTTGACATGCACCAGAGTGACCCTTGCCTGGTTTGAGGGTTCCTCTGTGACTTTTTGAAAGCCATTTAGCTAATGCAAATGGTATCTGGGCCAATCTCGGCGAGGCCCCCTGTGACCCGTAAGGGGGGGGGGGGGGCAATTGCCCCCCTTGCCCCCCCCCCCTGGCTGCGCCCCTGCGCATGTGTGGCATGCCTGGCATGGCATGTATGAACGATCTGTCTTATTATATCAGCAGTTTGTCTTCAAAACGGCATTCTATTGTGACTGTGTTTGCCTACGGTACCCATGCTCTTACCGACTCAGTCATATCCTACCAGTCTTCTCTCAAGGTGACTTTTCAAACTTTACATGTCTGTTCTAACTCAAGGTAGCCTTTTTTGGAACTGGCATATATTGGCTGCTAACTTCCATTACATCAATTTCTTTCTATGGCGTGATAACTGATATTTCCGTGACTCATTTATTAACATTATTGATAATTATTATTCTCGAAATATTTCCACGAAGCTGACTGGTGACACTCGCGGCCTCGCCTGTTTCACAATTGCACCGGCCTTGAACTGCCGCCGTGGATTGGGACCAATGCACTGTATCACCCCTCCCCCTCCCTCCCCCCACTCACGCTCCGATTTAATCCCGCCTCTGTACCAGCCCGCATTACGTCATTGACGCTGAGCCACAGTGCGTATCACCCCCCCCCCCCGCCACGCACGTTATCCATCCCACGCAGAGTGACGTCATTGTTGCGGCACACGCCGGCGCGCGTTTCGCAACCTGTTTTTGCCGCCGTTAGACGCTAAGCAAACCAGAGCGGTGCGGGTGAGCTGCTGCTGCACCGTCCGGGCGCGTGACCCGCGCACGCTGCTCACGGCGGTGACGGCGGCGGCCGCGCTCCGCTGGTGACGTCACCACGCCGTGCAGGGTGGGCGATGGGGTACGGTTTGGGAAGGGATGGGATGGAACGGAACGATGCGAAACGTGACGGGATGGTGCGGGACCGGACTGGACGGGACATGATGGGGCGGAATGGGGACGGGACGGAACGGGGTGGGAATGAGACGGGACGAGGCGGTACGGAACGAGACGGGACGGGACGGGACGGGACGGGACGGGACGGGACGGGACGGGACGGGACGGGACGGGACGGGACGGGACGGGACGGGACGGGACGAGACGAGACGAGACGAGAGACGAGAGACGAGAGACGAGACGGGGTGGTTCGGTATAGGGTGGGTGGGACGGAACGGGACGGGGTTGGACCGGACCGGACCGGACCGGACGGGATGGGAAGGAATATGACGAGAAAGGCAGGATGGGAGACGGTCAGGACGGGACCAGAACGAAAAGAGACGGGACGGGGCGGGGTTGAAATAAAGTTACGGGATGGGATGGTAGTGGGGTGTTAACGGGACGGGATGGTAGGGGACGGACAGAACAGGATTATACGGGACGGGACGAGGTGGGGCGGGACAGACAGAACAGGATTAGACGGGACGGGACGAGGTGGGGCGGGACAGACAGAACAGGATTAGACGGGACGGGACGAGGTGGGGCGGGACAGACAGAGCAGGATTAGACGGGACGGGACGAGGTGGGGCGGGACAGACAGAACAGGATTAGACGGGACGGGACGAGGTGGGGCGGGACAGACAGAACAGGATTAGACGGGACGGGACGAGGTGGGGCGGGACAGACAGAACAGGATTAGACGGGACGGGACGAGGTGGGGCGGGACAGACAGAACAGGATTAGACGGGACGGGACGAGGTGGGGCGGGACAGACAGAACAGGATTAGACGGGACGGGACGAGGTGGGGCGGGACAGACAGAACAGGATTAGACGGGGCGAGGTGGGGCGGGACAGACAGAACAGGATTAGACGGGACGGGACGAGGTGGGGCGGGACAGACAGAACAGGATTAGACGGGACGGACGAGGTGGGGTGGGACAGACAGAACAGGATTAGACGGGACGAGGTGGGGCGGGATAGACAGAACAGGATTAGACGGACGGGACAAGGTGGGGCGGGACAGACAGAACAGGATTAGACGGGACGGGACGAGGTGGGGCGGGACAGACAGAACAGGATTAGACGGGACGGGACGAGGTGGGGCGGGACAGACAGAACAGGATTAGACGGGACGAGGTGGGGCGGGACAGACAGAACAGGATTAGACGGGACGGGACGAGGTGGGGCGGGACAGACAGAACAGGATTAGACGGGACGGGACGAGGTGGGGCGGGACAGACAGAACAGGATTAAACGGGACGGGACGAGGTGGGACGGGACGGGACGGGACGGGACGGGACGGGACGGGACGGGACGGGACGGGACGGGACGGGACGGGACGGGACGGGACGGGACGGGACGGGACGGGACGGGACGGGACGGGACGGGACGGGGCGGGGCGGGACGGGACGGGACGGGACGGGACGGGACGGGACGGGACGGGACGAGACAAAGGGGACAGGACAGGGAGGATCAGAACGAAAGGGACGGGATGGGATGCGATCAGACGGAGAACGGTATGGGAGTTGATGGGTTGGAATGTGTTAGGTGACGACAGGAAACTGGACAGTCTCCACAAGATTTGGCGGCATCATAGCCGTTGTAACTTTTTCTTTGAGGCAGCCACCTTTGACCTTATGGAATTTCGGGCTGCTGAACAACTTTTTTTTGATGACTTCGTTGATAACTTCTCATTTAATTCAGTCCTCGTACTCGGCTCGGAGTTTCAACGAACGATTCCCAAACTTTGAGCCGAACTAACGCCGCCGGTGCTGACATCTCTCGACGGGCGCGGTAACTGTGTCTTCTGGCCTATCTGGCTGCTTGCCTCGGCGGCCGGTACCGGGCCTGTTGATGATCCACGGCCGGCTGGCCGGATCCCGCCGGGCCCCGGCTCGGACCAGCCGCAGGGAACGGATGTTTGGGCTCTGACGGCGGCCGGCCGGATCCTGTCACCCCTCTGACGTCACCGGTCACCGCGCCGCGTCCCGTCTGTGTGCTGTCCGTGTGTCCCGCCGGCCGCCGGCCGTCGCGTGTGGGGTCGCCCCGACGTGGGGACCACTGGCGCCGCACCACCGGGACGCCACCGCCTGTACCGCGCCACTGCCTGTACCGCGCTACCGCCGCTGCCACTGCCACCGCCTGTACCGCGCTACCGCCGCCGCCACCGCCTGTACCGCGCCACCGCCTGTACCGCGCTACCGCTGCCGCTGCCGCTGCCGCTGCCGCTGCCGCTGCTGCTGTCACTGCCGCTGCCGCTGCCGCTGCCGCTGCCGCTGCCGCTGCCGCTGCCACTGCCACTGCCGCTGCCGCTGCCGCTGCCGCTGCCGCTGCCGCCGCCACTGCCGCTGCCACTGCCACTGCCACTGCCGCTGCCGCTGCCGCCGCTGCCAGGGAGCTCACATGCAGGCAGTGCCGGCAGGCAGAACAATCGCGTGCAATATGTTTCATGGGGCCACGGAGAGGAGAGATGGAGCGGTGTTTGACGTGCTAGACACGGATCCTGCGGTAGACTCCCGATATGGCCTCGCGTGGGCATGGAAAGCCACGGTAGGGCTCTGCTATCACAGAGAAGCTGATATTCCGATGTTTCCTAGTAACAATTCCTGCCTGTTCCTTGTAAGCACTCCCGGAATCAGTAGTGCCGCTCCTCCCAGCTCCCACACTGGCGGTAGTTTCCGAATCCTCACCACAGCTGCTCCTGACGCATGACCGGTACCGAGGTGCGCGGCGGCGGAGTTCCGCCGCGCGGACCGGGGGCAGCGGCCGGGCCGTGCTCCCCGGCTTCCCGCCGGCGTCGTGCGTGGGAATGGCGCGCCTGTGGCGTCGGAAGCGGCTTCCGTCCGCCGCCTGACAGTGGCCGCCTCGTGTGTCCGGGTTTCAGTGCAGCACGGCGCCGGAGGAGCCAGCGTCTCGCCGTCGACACCAGCACCGGGAGCGGGTCCAGCGGAGGGTACATCGCCAGCGCAGCCACCACCAGTCGGACCGCTGGCCGCCCCGGCCGACCAGCGCGCGTCGCCACCCGCCGCCGGTCAGTGAGGAGGCAGAACAGTGAACCCGACTGTGCTCGGGGAGGCCGCACCGCTCGCCGCATACCGGCGCCCCCCGCCCCGCCGCGGGACGGGCGGGCATGGCCGCCGGATGGCGTGTTGAGGGGACAGGCGGAGGCGGCAGGGAAGGGGTATGCTAATGGATGTGTTTGTGAGGGGCAGGTGGAGGTACCAGCTATGTGTGCGGTTTCAAGCGGCCGAGGGCCGGTTGAAAGCCTCAATGGGATGACCTTGACACAATTGTAAAGCCTCCGCGAAATTCTTCCTTTGGTCTGCCGGGGAGTCGGTAAGGGGTAGTGAACTATGTGTGTCCTGTGTCGTCCTGTGTCTGTGTCTATCTGTGTGCCTGTGTAAGTTCCTGAAGGTGTTATAATGGGCTGGCCCGACTGAGTGGGCCTGACTGTGTGACTGTGTGTGTGTTTGTGTGTGTGTGTGTGTGTGTGTGTGTGTGTGTGTGTGTGTGTGTGTGTGTGTGTGTGTGTGTGTGTGTGTGTCTGTGTCTGTGTCTGTGTCTGTGTCTGTGTCTGTCTGTGTCTGTGTCTGTGTCTGTGTCTGTGTCTGTGTCTGTGTCTGTGTCTGTGTCTGTGTCTGTGTCTGTGTCTGTGTCTGTGTCTGTGTCTGTGTCTGTGTCTGTGTCTGTGTCTGTGTCTGTGTCTGTGTCTGTGTCTGTGTCTGTGTCTGTGTCTGTGTCTGTGTCTGTGTCTGTGTCTGTGTCTGTGTCTGTGTCTGTGTCTGTGTCTGTGTCTGTCTCTGTCTCTGTCTGTGTCTGTGTCTGTGTCTGTGGCTGTGGCTGTGGCTGTGGCTGTGGCTGTGGCTGTGGCTGTGGCTGTGGCTGCAGATGCGCCGATGGGCCGGCAGGGCCCTGTGGTCAGCAGTTGATGCCTGTGGTGATGCCTGTGTTGATGTCTGTGTTGATGTCTGCAGATGCGCCGATGGGCCGGCAGGGCCCTGTGGTCAGCAGTCGCCAGGGAGCAGCCGTCGCCCAGCCGCCGGCCGTCATGCCGCCGATGCCTCCGATGCCGCCCCGGCCGCCCAAGAAGCGCTACCTTATGGACTACCCGGCACGCTTCGGCGGCGGACTGACGGAGGTAAGAGGCGATGCCCAGCCATCTCAGGGGTGACAAACTGACATGTAGAGGCAATAGTAAACAGACTTGTTCCTAGCTGATTTGGAATACGCTTTAGTGTGTATGCCATCAGATTATGTGATGGTTGACACTGGAATTGAACCCTAAAGGTGCAATACATTGTGTATTTCTGATTTTGCACCTAAACCTGCCGTTTATCGAGAAGTTTTTGGTTATTATCAGCGGTTAGTGTCCTTATTTAACGGTTTTACAGTTCCTAATAACAAGATGTTCCTCTTGTGCCTCCAAATACGTACGCCTACATTCTACAGTTGATGAGACAATTCTGATTTCGTGCAATGCGGTACAGTCTACGTTCACGGGGTAGTATAGCGGTACAGTCTACGTTCACGGGGTTAGTATTGCGGTACAGTCTACCTTCACGGGATTAGTATATCGGTACAGTCTACGTTCACGGGGTTAGGATAGCGGTACAGTCTACGTTCACGGGGTAGTATAGCGGTACAGTCTACGTTCACGGGATTAGTATAGCGGTACAGTCTACCTCCACTGGGTTAGTATAGCGATACAGTCTACCTTCACGGGATTAGTATAGCGGTACAGTCTACGTTCACGGGGTTAGTGTAGCGGTACAGTCTACGTTCACGGGGTAGTATAGCGGTACAGTCTACCTTCACGGGGTTAGTATTGCGGTACAGTCTACCTTCACGGGATTAGTATATCGGTACAGTCTACGTTCACGGGGTTAGGATAGCGGTACAGTCTACGTTCACGGGGTAGTATAGCGGTACAGTCTACGTTCACGGGATTAGTATAGCGGTACAGTCTACCTCCACTGGGTTAGTATAGCGATACAGTCTACCTTCACGGGATTAGTATAGCGGTACAGTCTACGTTCACGGGGTTAGTGTAGCGGTACAGTCTACGTTCACGGGGTAGTATAGCGGTACAGTCTACCTTCACGGGGTAGTATAGCGGTACAGTCTACCTTCACGGGATTAGTATAGCGGTACAGTCTACCTTCACGGGATTAGTATAGCGGTACAGTCTACGTTCACGGGGTTAGGATAGCGGTACAGTCTACGTTCACGGGGTTAGTATTGCGGTATAGTCTACGTTCACGGGGTTAGTATTGCGGTACAGTCTACCTTCACGGGATTAGTATAGCGGTACAGTCTACGTTCACGGGATTAGTATAGCGGTACAGTCTACCTTCACGGGGTTAGTATAGCGATACAGTCTACCTTCACGGGATTAGTATAGCGGTACAGTCTACCTTCACGGGGTTAGTATAGCGGTACAGTCTACCTTCACGGGGTTAGTATTGCGGTACAGTCTACGTTCACGGGGTAGTATAACGGTACAGTCTACGTTCACGGGGTTAGGATAGCGGTACAGTCTACCTTCACGGGGTTAGGATAGCGGTACAGTCTACGTTCACGGGGTTAGTATTGCGGTACAGTCTACCTTCACGGGGTTAGTGTAGCGATACAGTCTACGTTCACGGGGTTAGGATAGCGGTACAGTCTACGTTCACGGGGTTAGTATTGCGGTACAGTCTACGTTCACGGGGTAGTATTGCGGTACAGTCTACGTTCACGGGGTAGTATAACGGTACAGTCTACGTTCACGGGGTTAGGGTAGCGGTACAGTCTACCTTCACGGGGTTAGGATAGCGATACAGTCTACGTTCACGGGGTAGTATTGCGGTACAGTCTACGTTCACGGGGTAGTATAACGGTACAGTCTACGTTCACGGGGTTAGGATAGCGGTACAGTCTACCTTCACGGGATTGGTATAGCGATACAGTCTACGTTCACGGGGTTAGTATTGCGGTACAGTCTACCTTCACGGGGTTAGTGTAGCGATACAGTCTACGTTCACGGGGTTAGGATAACGGTACAGTCTACGTTCACGGGGTTAGGATAGCGGTACAGTCTACCTTCACGGGGTTAGGATAGCGGTACAGTCTACCTTCACGGGGTTAGGATAGCGGTACAGTCTACGTTCACGGGGTTAGGATAGCGGTACAGTCTACCTTCACGGGGTTAGGATAGCGGTACAGTCTACGTTCACGGGGTTAGTATTGCGGTACAGTCTACGTTCACGGGGTTAGGATAGCGGTACAGTCTACGTTCACGGGGTTAGTATTGCGGTACAGTCTACGTTCACGGGGTTAGGATAGCGGTACAGTCTACGTTCACGGGGTTAGTATTGCGGTACAGTCTACCTTCACGGGGTTAGTGTAGCGATACAGTCTACGTTCACGGGGTTAGGATAGCGGTACAGTCTACGTTCACGGGGTTAGTATTGCGGTACAGTCTACGTTCACGGGGTAGTATTGCGGTACAGTCTACGTTCACGGGGTAGTATAACGGTACAGTCTACGTTCACGGGGTTAGGATAGCGGTACAGTCTACCTTCACGGGATTAGTATAGCGATACAGTCTACGTTCACGGGGTAGTATTGCGGTACAGTCTACGTTCACGGGGTAGTATAACGGTACAGTCTACGTTCACGGGGTTAGGATAGCGGTACAGTCTACCTTCACGGGATTAGTATAGCGATACAGTCTACGTTCACGGGGTTAGTATTGCGGTACAGTCTACCTTCACGGGGTTAGTGTAGCGATACAGTCTACGTTCACGGGGTTAGGATAACGGTACAGTCTACGTTCACGGGGTTAGGATAGCGGTACAGTCTACCTTCACGGGGTTAGGATAGCGGTACAGTCTACCTTCACGGGGTTAGGATAGCGGTACAGTCTACGTTCACGGGGTTAGGATAGCGGTACAGTCTACCTTCACGGGGTTAGGATAGCGGTACAGTCTACGTTCACGGGGTTAGTATTGCGGTACAGTCTACGTTCACGGGGTTAGGATAGCGGTACAGTCTACGTTCACGGGGTTAGTATTGCGGTACAGTCTACGTTCACGGGGTTAGGATAGCGGTACAGTCTACGTTCACGGGGTTAGTATTGCGGTACAGTCTACCTTCACGGGGTTAGGATAGCGGTACAGTCTACGTTCACGGGGTTAGTATTGCGGTACAGTCTACGTTCACGGGGTTAGTATTGCGGTACAGTCTACGTTCACGGGGTTAGTATTGCGGTACAGTCTACCTTCACGGGGTTAGTATTGCGGTACAGTCTACGTTCACGGGGTTAGGATAGCGGTACAGTCTACGTTCACGGGGTTAGGATAGCGGTACAGTCTACGTTCACGGGGTTAGTATTGCGGTACAGTCTACGTTCACGGGGTTAGTATTGCGGTACAGTCTACGTTCACGGGGTTAGTATTGCGGTACAGTCTACCTTCACGGGATTAGTATTGCGGTACAGTCTACCTTCACGGGGTTAGTATTGCGGTACAGTCTACGTTCACGGGGTTAGTATAGCGATACAGTCGTATGTTCGCGGGGGTTAGTAGAGCGGTAGTCTTAACATCCTAGACTTTAGACGACGCATTTCAAGAGCTCGACGGCCGAAGCCGGCCACAATACTCCCGAGCATAAACAGTAGCCAAGAGCTCCGCCACGTTCCTAATTTTTGTTTTGGGGGACAGCCATTCTGAAGTTGATTCTTTCTATGCAACGCCCATAGGCGTAATGTTAAAAGTCCCAAAAAGGGGGGGGGGCACGTCCCCCCGCGTCCCCCCTGTGGCGGAGCCCCTGACAGTAGCCATAGTGCTGTAATCGTATCAAGGAGCAAGCGTTGGTCGCTCCCAAACTGTTTGATCTGACCTTGAGCGGGCCATATAAGCATCGGCCTTTGCCACGGACCCGATACTGTCGTCCACCAGTATTCAGGTTGGCATCTCGGCCGCGAGACGTCATACATTACTTATGAGGGTCAGCGGGTTGGCGCGGTCGCAAAGTGCCGCCGAGTGACCTTTGTCGTGACACCGGAGAATCACTTACACTCGCGGCCATCTCATCTAAAAGGTTTGGGCGGCCAGTTCGTGTGTTAGTTGAAAACTGCATGACATTTATTCAGATTCGGGAGTCAAGAGGTGGCAAGGAACGCGTTGTCGCCGGACCTGCGCGAGGCGTCTTTAGCTTCTTTTAAACGTCAGCTCGGTGCTCTTTTACATGGTGTATGATGGGTGTCGTGTATGTTTATGTCGGTCGCTGTGTGAGTGTTTGTATGATCATGGAGTGTATTTTAGTTTCTAGTATGCATGTTGCTGATTGCCGTTTTTAACATGTCTCTACCTTTTAACCATGACGCGACACTCAGAATAGCCGTGTAATGCATCGGAGAGTGTTTTTATTGTCAATACATACATACATACAAGCAGGCGGAAAGGTACGCTCACTAATTCCTGTACCGGTGGTTAGGAGTTCGATTCCCGGCGGATCCCCGTAGGTGTGGTCCGGCCGTCACTGTACCTTGGAACAGGGTGGGCGTTCCCGATGGCATTGGAACGTTGTCGCGCTGTTTTAAAACCCAAGTAACAACAGTCGACAACTATAAACCCTGAGATATGCGATGTTCGTGGCATTCGTAGCATTGCTGGTGTAAAGGTGCACCAATGCAATCGGGTGTTAACCCTATGTTTTATTTATCTGCTTGGTAGATTTTCTCTGATATATGGCTTTTCAGAGATGAGACTAACGCATCATCAGCTTTTCCAATTGTCCAACGAACCGGACACATTTTGTCGTAAATCCCGTTGCGGGGCGGCTCAGCACCTCGCTGTAACGTGGCCGAGGAGACCGGAGAGCGGTAGAGCTGCGTCCTCCCTGCGTCGGTGTCGGTGCGCCGCGTCGCTAGCGTCGCTGGCGTCGCTGGCGTCGCTGGCGTCGGTGGGGGCGGAACGTCGGTACAGACGGCTCCGACGGAGGGACACCAATGTGTAGCCGGCACCAGTGGCAGGCAGTGCGGCGTCTGTTATTGTTTGGTATCTCCCACCAAAGGTGAAGAGAAGTCGGCGAAAACTAGTGACGCGATTAGGTAAGGTGGTGTTAAATTCATGCTAGGCAAAAGGCACATATATGGTATTTGTATCACCGATAGCTTCCAATGACCACTGGTCCGAGGGCTTTCGATGAGCACATTTATTTTGTATTGTTTGACATCGACTATTTGCAGTTTGTGTAGCACGAGTTCAAAAGATTCCGTGATCGCGCAACAATTTGTCGATTTTTCAGCTCTGCTTGTCAGAATCAGAATCAGATTTATTAAGAACATTTCCAGTAAACTGGCTTTTCCATGTTCCTATTACAAGAGGACATGTCCAAAACTTATATCGCATCACGCATCAGATATCATCCTACATCACATAAAATACATCGTCGTTTGAGTGCGGTGGTCTCGCGTGGATACCCGGTATTAATTATCCCCTCAGCTGGTGAAGGAGCTGTTGATGCTCCCTGGTGATTGGTGCCGTCTCTCGCGGAGTGCTTTGACCCGTAGCCGAATTTTATCTATTAAATTCGGTGCCTCATTAATCTGTGCATCAAATGATTAGCAGTTACCCTTCATACATCTTTGCTTGTACATCATCCGTCAATCGTACTGCTGTGTTAGTCGCACTTCTTGGCGACTTAGCTATACATCTAGTCATTGTCTGGGTAGCGTGTGAAAAACTGCCAGGTGTCGACTTGTCTTTAATTAGTGTGCTTTGTCTGTCGTCAAGTGACGTGTTATGTGTCGACGCTCGGTTCCTGTAAATGTGACGGGGGTTCTTGTGTACCTGTCAAACAGGCAGCTCCCTCCGTTCACAATGGTGCAGAGCGCCCGCGTGTCGCAATCGTTGTAGGCGAGAGTGGCTGACGGATTACGTAGCGAGGTAACTTCGTGGAACGGCTTAGAAGTCGTTGACTTTTCGATTGGTATCTGATCAGGCTTTGTCGCATTTTGCGTCCCGCGGAGTCTTTGGGTGCGATCGGCAACACGACGAATTCGCTCTCCGACGAATTCGCTCTCCGACGTATTCGCTGTCTCGTGCGTTCTGTAACTACAAAATTATCCGCCGGTTTTGTCACTGCTGCGCCGTGTCATGGTTTGTGTAGTTACGAGCGAGCTCTTTCCGTGGTATATGGGGAAAATCTGAATATGAGCGGCCCGGCCCGGCCCGTGGCGACGCTTTTGAGAAGCTCATATCTCTGCAACCACACGTCCGATTGACAAGCTGACTTCTTTACTGAGCAGCCCCATCCAACCTACCCTGTTTGAGACCGGTACCGACTCATGTGGGTGACTACCACTGCGCGTGCCGCGTGAGGGGTGTTGAAAAGTGCTTTCTCGCAAAAACTCTACCAACGGCTGAGCCGATTGTGTGCAAATTTGGTGTGTGGTTAGGGACCTCTCAGCCGTTGCCTTTCCACAAGTCAGGGGTGGAGTGCCTCTGCACGTGCGCACGTGCTCACCCCTATTATATATCTCAGGAATGGCTGAGCCGATTGTGTTCAAATTTGGTGTGTGGTTAGGGACCTTTCAACCGCCAGTTTCCCACAAGTCAGGGATGGGGTGCCTCTGCACGTGCGCACGTGCACACCCCTATTCCATATCTCAGGAACGGCTGAGCCGATTGTGTTCAAATTTGGTGTGTGGTTAGTGACCCTTCCGCCGCCGCCTACCCACAAGTCATGGGTGGGGTGGGTGCCTCTGCACGTGCGCACGTGCGCACGGTGTTTTGTATCTCAGGAACTACTTGCCCGATCGGGTTGAAATTCACCATACATTTATTTCGCGATCGCTCGTTCATCGCCAACTACGGCGCCTTACTGGTTGTAGGGCCTTGGTTTGTGTGGTTATTTTATTTGTTTTCAGAAATCACGGTACTTTGAACTTTGTCAGTACTCAGCAACACTGCATTCAATACAGCAATACTGCAGATCACGCTATGGCACGCTGCAAAATAAATTATCCCTCCCGACGACTGGTTTGGAAATTCGCGCTCCGACAGAGCGAATTCGTCGGGCGAATTCGCTCGTTTGCAGATTCGTCGTGTTGCCGAACACAAACTGAGCGAATATTCGGCGTCGGACGAATCACCGACGAATTCGTCGTGATTACGGCGAATTCGTCGTGTTGCCGATCGCACCCCTTGTTTCCGTGGGAGCGGTGCATGAGATGGCGGCGCGATATGTATCAAAATAAAGTGCTTCGGCACACTGAGGTCCAACAAATACGGAAAATGAGGATGTTATTCAACTCTTATGATAATTATATTTATATAAATATTAAGACCATTGCATGGCAAGTGTATACTAACGATCGGTAAGCGATACTGTATTTTTGTTCTGAATGCCCATAGTCCGATTAGGCTATTTCGTACTAAACCGGACGCTGCACAATGGCATACGCCGAAAACTCTCGACATGCCGCGAACTCCGTGCACCGTGTCATGCGCAGAAAGTCAGCCAGACAGCCAGGTCATGGCCGCCCAGTCGTGCCAGTGGTTGGCAACGTGAGCCCAGCCGCTGCTCCAGCGCCCCTTCCCCCCGGTGTGGCCGAGCCGATAGGCAACTAACCGGTCGGGAGCGAAAATTGACAAAGTGTGGGAACGATTATGATGCGATTAATGTTGCCAATCCAATGTGGATGTGAGAGTCTGACGCACGTAAAGGGAGTTATGCCGGAACAGTGACGCACGTAAAGGGAGTTATGCCGGAACAGTGACGCACGTAAAGGGAGTTATGCCGGAACAGTGACGCACATAAAGGGAGTTATGCCGGAACAGTGCAACAATGTGTATATTTGTTTGTGTTCTTGTTAGCGCTCGTTTACTATTAACGGTGCTCTTTGTGTTTAAGTTAACGCTGATTCCACATGTCCAATGTTCCTTCGTTGTTTTACAAAGTGAGCACAGATATCTGCGAGCCTGGCTGACAGAGCTCCCTCCTGACCCACAGATGTCATCTCGGCCGGCGACGGACCGGGCCGGCCCGGCGGTCTCCGTGCCACCAGCTCCACCGCCGCCGGCTCCTCCACCGCCACCGCCGGCTCCTCCTCCACCGCCACCGCCGGCTCCTCCACCACTGCCTCTGCCTCCGTCCGCCCACCACCCGGCACTGACTCCGGTGTCTCTCCAGGCGCGGATGTCGCTCCACGCCGCCAACGGCAGCCTGAACGGCGCCAAACGCCGTCTGTCCGACGACGTGCAGCCGCTGAACCTGACCCGAGCGGCCACCACGGCGGCCTCGGCTCCGCCTCCAGCCCCGCCTACAGCCCCGGCACCAGCCCCGCCTCCAGCCCCGGCACGAGCCCCGCCTCCAGCCCCGCCTCCAGCCCCGGCACGAGCCCCGGCACCAGCCCCGGCACCAGCCCCGGCACCAGCCCCGCCTCCAGCCCCGGCACGAGCCCCGGCACCAGCTCCGGCACCAGCCCCGGCACCAGCCCCGGCACCAGCCCCGGCCCCGGCGTTGACCCCGGCGCCGGTGACGCTGGCCGCCAATGACCCGGAGCGGGAGGTGCAGTTCTCCAGCCTAGTGGATAAGGTCGTGGAGGGGATGCTGACGCCGCGCAACCCGGCCGAGAACGAGCGACAGCGCGACCCGCTCCGGCTCTGGTTCACCAACCAGTTCGACTCGCGGCGGCAGCAGCCGGGGGTGCCGCCGGGCGGCGCGCCGGGCCCCCCGCCGGACCCCCCGGGCCCGCTCAGTGTGCCGAGTGTGCCGAGTGGGGTGAGTGTGCAGAGTATCGTGAATGTGTCGAGTGTGCCGAGTGCGCCGCTGCCGGCTCCCAGGCACTGCGCTCAGGAAATGGCGATGGACATGAGTAGACCAGCGTGTCCACCGCCTCGACACAGTGGTAGCCAAGGCAAAGGCAAGCCGGGGCGGCCACCGTATCCAAGCGAGCGTCACAGGGCCGCGGCCGCTGACCGGCCGGCGCGGCCCGCGGACGGGGAGGGCGTCGAGGTGACGATCGGCATGTCGGAGGCCATCAGTCGGGTGATAGACAGCGTGTACCGGCGGGACACGGCGGCGGCCGGACGACGCAGTCCCGGAGCGGGCCCCGGCCGGCCGACACAGCCCGCCGCCGCCGCTCCTGAGAGGCGCACCGCCCGGTCACCGCCGCCAGAGACGGGGAAGGAGCGGGAGCAGGCTGCGGACGGAGGTGACAGGTGGGTGGTCAGATCAGGTGGTGGTAGTTTGTGTTCTGATCGGCTGAACTTGTGTGTTGAGCTGGGATTAAAATATGATATTCCTGATGATTGTGGATGCGACGTTCTTTCGTTATTTCTAATTGGCCGATTCTGGTCGTCAAAATTGGGTTGACTAGGAGCAATACCATTTTATGTTTCACTCATGTTATCTCGTCGTGGATTTTTATTTATGTATTTAAAGCAAGTATGACCGGCACTGACCAGTCATGGATGCGTGTGTGGTTATAGATAATGATCGCTTTATGTATGGCCTTCGTCACCTCCTCAGTAAACGGAACCACAGTTGATCCGGACTGGGCTGATGCGAGGATGCAAGGCTGATCCGAGGATGTTGTGGCTTTGCGGACCGTTACTCTGCGACCACGTCCGACTCGGTGACGGGTCCAGTCACGCGTGGGGCAATCGGGGCGGGCGTTCGTGAGCCGTGTCATTGAGTGATTGCCATCTACCGTGCCGGCTCCTCTCTCGGAGAGCGTCGTTCACGGCGGCTCCCTGTCCCTTCCGCCCTCCTCTGCCGCTCCCCGTCTGCAGCTTCCTGGATGTTGAGTGCCTCATCTGTTGTCGTGATGGTGGGATCGTGTGGTGTTGCTGTCACTGTGATGTGTGGTGACGTGGTGTTGATGTCACTTTGATGTGTGGTGACGTGGTGTTGATGTCACTGTGATGTGTGGTGACGCGGCGTTGCTGTCACTGTGATGTGTGGTGACGTGGTGTTGATGTCACTGATGTGTGGTGACGTGGTGTTGATGTCACTGATGTGTGGTGACGTGGTGTTGATGTCACTGATGTGTGGTGACGTGGTGTTGCTGTCACTGTGATGTGTGGTGACGTGGTGTTGCTGTCACTGTGATGTGTGGTGACGTGGTGTTGATGTCACTGATGTGTGGTGACGTGGTGTTGATGTCACTGATGTGTGGTGACGTGGTGTTGCGGTCAGTGTGATGTGTGGTGACGTGGTGTTGATGTCACTGTGATGTGTGGTGACGTGGTGTTGATGTCACTGATGTGTGGTGACGTGGTGTTGCGGTCACTGTGATGTGTGGTGACGTGGTGTTGATGTCACTGTGATGTGTGGTGACGTGGTGTTGATGTCACTGATGTGTGTTGACGTGGTGTTGCGGTCACTGTGATGTGTGGTGACGTGGTGTTGATGTCACTGTGATGTGTGGTGACGTGGTGTTGATGTCACTGTGATGTGTGGTGACGTGGTGTTGATGTCACTGATGTGTGGTGACGTGGTGTTGCTGTCACTGATGTGTGGTGACGTGGTGTTGATGTCAATATGATGTGTGGTGGCGTGGTGTTGATGTCACTGTGATGTGTGGTGGCGTGGTGTTGCTGTCACTGTGATGTGTGGTGACGTGGTGTTGCTGTCACTGATGTGTGGTGACGTGGTGTTGATGTCAATATGATGTGTGGTGGCGTGGTGTTGATGTCACTGTGATGTGTGGTGGCGTGGTGTTGCTGTCACTGTGATGTGTGGTGACGTGGTGTTGATGTCACTGTGATGTGTGGTGACGTGGTGTTGATGTCACTGTGATGTGTGGTGACGTGGTGTTGATGTTACTTTGATGTGTGGTGACGTGGTGTTGCGGTCAGTGTGATGTGTGGTGGCGTGGTGTTGATGTCACTGTGATGTGTGGTGACGTGGCGTTGATGTCACTGTGATGTGTGTTGACGTGGTGTTGATGTCACTGTGATGTGTGGTGACGTGGTGTTGCTGTCACTGTGATGTGTGGTGACGTGGTGTTGATGTCACTGTGATGTGTGGTGACGTGGTGTTGCTGTCACTGTGATGTGTGGTGACGTGGTGTTGATGTCACTGATGTGTGGTGACGTGGTGTTGCTGTCACTGTGATGTGTGGTGACGTGGTGTTTATGTCACTGATGTGTGGTGACGTGGTGTTGATGTCACTGATGTGTGGTGACGTGGTGTTGATGTCACTGATGTGTGGTGACGTGGTGTTGCTGTCACTGTGATGTGTGTTGACGTGGCGTTGTCAAACCACTGTGTGTTGAGTGTTTCCTGGGCTTGAGATGCCCATTCCTCGGCTGCTGCGACGGTGTGACGTCATGAGACTAGGAGTCACCAGCAGCTGAGCTGCCGCTTTGGTTGCTCCGAATCCAACTTTATTAATTTCCTCCTCTTCTCTTCTCTAGCTCTGATTCCCATTGTCTCATTGTCTTTTCTTTTTCATATTCCTTTCCAGATTTCTGACGTCTTTCCCGCTTTCTCGCTGTTTAACATGTTGGGCTGATTAAATATCGGCTCTGTATTCAGATCATTCCACCCGAGTTTTGGGTACGTCCAGCTGTCGCGATCTGATCAGGGTGTGTAAAAACTAAGCTGATGTGGCAAGGTCTGCCGCTCGGTACACCCTGTCCACGGTTTACCTTCAGCGACAATGGGTGTCTGTGTTAAGTGCAAGGGACATCCTACCTATCCTTAACCCTATGTTTTCTGAGTGGCGCTGTGTCTGATCAGGCCTGGGGAGCACCACTGCCTATGCTGTATTCACTGAGTGGATTCGTGTGGTGTTTCAGGGTTGGTTCGGGCGGCGACTCGCCTGCTGCTGTGGCGGTGGACGGCGGCTCTGCCGACCGACCCAGCTCCATCAGCCCCGCCGGCTCCGGCAGCTCTGTCGGCTCCGGTGGCTCCGGCAGCTCTGTCGGCTCCGGTGGCTCCGGTGGCTCTGTCGGCTCCGCCGGCTCAGCCAACGCCGGACTCACTTCGTAAGTGAGACCGACTGTCATGCCTCGATTGATGCAACCTCGCATTCATACGTACTTTTGTTTCGTTTTTCTGCTGAGTTGTTTTATAAAAAGTATGATGTCTTAAACGTCTAAAAAGGGTTCCAAAAGTTGATGAGATGACGTTACAATATGTATTATCAGCTATCAACAGTTATTCTTTTTTTTCTCGAATCATTCTAGTTCAGTTGACAACGTTTTGTTTCTTTTCAGAGCTCCTAGGGTCGGTAGCGCGTCCCCGTTGAGAAAAGGCAAGAAGCGGTGTCTGCCGGTCGGTCTGAACTCAGGTGGGTGCTGTGCTGGCTTCAGCGCGTATGTGAGGACCGGAGTTGATCTGGGCTGGTCGCTGCGGGTCGGTCTGAACTCAGGTGGGTGCTGTGCTGGCTTCAGCGCGCGTGGGGGGACCGGAGTTAATATGGGCTGGTCGCTGCGGGTCTGGGGAACTCGGGTGGGTGCTGTGTTGGCTTCAGCGCGTGTGGGGGGACCGGAGTTTTTTTTCTTCGATTTATCCGGCTCCCGCCGGTGGTGTATTTACATTAATTAATGCAATCCACACATTGTGTAAACACATTGCTCAACACACCGTCCACGCCATTACACTTAACACGTGAAGCCGATGCACGGTGCCCGCAAACCAGCAAACGCAAGCACCTTTCCTACATTTTGCTATCACGAAAGCTCACCAAACTTCACCTTCACACTCGCAAAATTGTAAACCGCATTACATCTTTCTAGGTATTTATATATTTTCCTCCATGTTTACTAAACACACTGTCGCCATCCAGTACTACACACACTGTCGCCTAACCGCACAAGCCCTACATACAAATACAAATCGTAATCGTAAAAACATAAACATAATATAATCATGATACATTCTGCGTATCGAGACCGTAACACGAGACCCCCGCCCGCGCCGCCTCGCATTACGTCGCGGCCACACAGCTTCGCGAAGCGGCGCCCCTCGCCACCGGCCGGGCGTGTGCGCTGTCGACCAGTGGGTCGGCGCCCCGCACGCCCGACCGGCCGACCGGCCCCGCAGCGGATGCTGGGGCCGGTCGGGGGACCGGAGTTGATCTGGGCTGGTCCCTGCGGGTCTGGGGAACTCGGGTGGGTGCTGTGCTGGCTTCAGCGCGTGTGGGGGGACCGGAGTTGATCTGGGCTGGTCGCTGCGGGTCTGGGGAACTCGGGTGGGTCTGGACTGGTCTCTGTTGATACGAGGAGGGATTCTGATCTGGGCTGGTCGCTGCGGGTCTGGGGAACTCGGGTGGGTCTGGACTGGTCTCTGTTGATACGAGGAGGGATTCTGATCTGGGCTGGTCGCTACGGGTCTGGGGAACTCCTGTGGGTCTGGACTGGTCTCAGTTGATACGAGGAGGGATTCTGATCTGGGCTGGTCCCTGCGGGTCTGGGGAACTCCTGTGGGTCTGGACTGGTCTCAGTTGATACGAGGAGGGATTCTGATCTGGGCTGGTCGCTACGGGTCTGGGGAACTCCTGTGGGTCTGGACTGGTCTCAGTTGATACGAGGAGGGATTCTGATCTGGGCTGGTCCCTGCGGGTCTGGGGAACTCCTGTGGGTCTGGACTGGTCTCAGTTGATACGAGGAGGGATTCTGATCTGGGCTGGTCGCTGCGGGTCTGGGGAACTCCTGTGGGTCTGGACTGGTCTCAGTTGATACGAGGAGGGATTCTGATCTGGCTTCAGCTCAACACCAACTGAAGTAGCCTACGTGGTAATGGTGACGAGTTCTGCTACATGGCGGGTTTGTCTAGGTTGCTGATCGCTGTGTGTTTGCAATCCTCATGCGTTATATAGGTAAAACGTTGGAGTTTCTCTTCTTCTTCAGTAGACTGGTTGGAATCAATGCAGCATGTGCTGGTTGGTCATTGGTGGCTGGATTCCTAGTTGATCGGCTTTTTAGACTAGCAATAACGGTTCTCTGATTGGCGGCGTTTCAGCCGAGAAGTCGACGGATGTCGGTCTGACGTCCAACAAGGACGCGGCTCGCAAGCGGAAAGTCGGTAAAGACGATATAGTGCGCATACAAAAAGACGATGTAGGTGAGTTGATTGGACATTCCGGAAGTTGATTGGACCGGACATTCCTGCCTGAATTGGGTAGCGTTCATTGTATACTCAATATACCTGTTTTATGTGGTGCGCAATTGCTTTTGTTATCATTATGCTGTGTTAATGACCAATACTTGTGATGTAAGGCCGTAGATGTTGTTCATTTCACCTTGTATAGTCTTGCACTACTGTCAGCTACAGACGAAGTAAACCATTTCATTTGGCCATCTGATTCGAAATGCAGTCTACAGATCGTGTGTTCGAATGGCAAGACCTAAAACAGAACAACCGAAGCAGTGTTACCCGGACACATGGTATTCCTAGTTTCTGGAAGTTTGGCAGATTTCCCAATTTCAGAAATATTATAAATCGGGTTAAAATGTTACTACGAAAGCACGAAACATGAACAAAAAGCGACAAACCCTTTACGAAAGCACGAAACATCGCTCACGTGCCTGCTCTGTTTGACAGATACAAACGGGGCCGAGTCGACCAGCCGGAGTCGAGATCCGCCCAAGCCCCCGGTGTCCGGGTGACCACCGACTACCGAGGGCAAGGGAGCGCTCACGTCGGCCACAGCGTGCTGCGCGCACCTGGCGACACCTGTGGACGCTGGCGCCAACCAGAACTTAACCTCCAGACGCGGGTACAAATATAGAGGGCGCGCGCGTCTGGGCCGGTGTGACGGTATGTGATGGTGCGGTCGGCGGACACCCCGTGGGGCCGCGGCCGCAGCTCTGCCGCCTCCGGACCAGATCTGGCAGCGGTAGCGGTCCACCCCAGACTCGACTCCCCCTCCCCCTCTCTCAGCGTGTGTGTGTGCGTGTGCAGTTATTTATTGGCGACGCGTCGGTGAGCTATTAGTCGACGACTTCTCAGCTGAGCCTTGTGTCGTGCTTAGAGCCGAGGATTCGTCAGGTTCCGGGATTCGAACAAGGAGGGGATCTTCAAAGTTACACAATGTCGCATCGACACTGCATATGCAATTACTGTGTGCACTGTGAGCAGACTGGCTGCCCCGCTGCGGCGTGAACAGATGCGAGGTGAGAGCAGAGATCGGACTCTCTTCTCTCCACCGCAGCCTCGTCTTCTCCCATGCTCTACCCGGCCACCGTCTGCCCCCTCCCTCTAACTGCTCTGCCGTCCAAAGCGAAATGGCGTAGTTCACACATTTGAGGGTCTATGACGGTACAACACTTGCTGATGTACATGGGTGCAGTGTGTGGCGAGTGTAGCCTGTTGCGCAGTTATCTCAAGAGTGTGTCGTGTTAACATCAGGCTCCGATGTGACCATATGACATCCCGATGCATGAGTGTAAGGAATACGAGTAGGTATCTTGAAATGTGTGCGTTTTATGTAATGGTACTGCCTGTTTTGGAAATAAACGAACCAGCGCGTGTCTTCTTTGAAGCAGTGCCCCTTTTGAAGGGATTTGATGTTACAGTCACGACGTAGAATACGTCCTGCATATCAGCGTGTAGTAGCGCTGATGGAGCTTGCCTGGGTGTTGTGATAGGATCGCTATAATTAGGTCCTACCTAACGCCCCCTCACCAGTCACAGTTCCTGGAAGCAAACTGAAACCGAGTCGTTTCCGTGTATCGACACCACGCCGGCTCGAAAGCAAAGAGCATGACTCAACGAGTCAACACACAGCTCAAAATGCTGCCCGGAGACGGTGGTTCGAACCGAATTGCTGGCAGGGCAAAGCTGTGGTGCGGCGAGGTCGGCTCGTATTTCACGTTGCTCACACCTGACATCACTGGACTGTCCAGTGTCGAGTGTCGATTGCGGTCCGTGCCGCGGCGTCAGCGCCGCCCACGCTGGTCGTCTGAGACTGACCTGCTGACGCGGCAAACTCTACCGGGGGCGGACCGGGCTGGCTGGACCGGCGGGAGCTACAGTGCAGCGCCCGCAGTCACGGCGCTGTGAATGAGCATGCAGAGCAGGTCCCTCGGGAGGTTTCAGCAGCGATGCGACTCGGAGTTACCAACAGCGAACATGTACGTGTAAGCTTCTTTTCGGTGTTTATTCAAAAACAAAGGGTCCTGTCAAAATATGACGTACATTCATTTGAATAAATTCAGTATAAGACGTTTGCATGACCCTAGCGGTAAGTGACGGCAGCAGGAAACAACTCAATCAACACAATTGGCAAGAACATGCTACATCTGAGAAGTCATTTAGTTGAAGATATGGTTATCACGAAATCTTCTTTTAGCAGCTGAAGATTGCCAATACGATTAACATGCGAGCGGTGGGCGCCCGCCGCCCCGATCTAGGTTAAACAGACTGGTCGGCCCCGCGCGCGTATGCTGCCTAAATCAACTAGATAGCTACAAAACGACACAAGCCGCGCTGCCCACAAGCCGCCGCGCTAAAAACACGCTCGCGACCGAGAACACCACGAGACGCTGAGATTCGATGTCGTCGACTCCGGAGCTGGGACTCGCCGCCGCGCCCCGGCCGCTCGTGGGCCGCCCTCGCTGGTCCTTGGTCTCCAGTGAGTAGTGAGGCGCCGCCGAGCGGGCTCAGTACCGACGACGTGCGTGCGAGCGTCCAGTGGCCACTGTGATATATACGGTGTAGACGAAACTAGACGCGATGGCAGGCTGCCTACACGCGTACTGTGATGGACGCGCCGCACGGACTGTGTCTGTTGTACGCCAGACACTGGAGACGGTGGCTGCCGTCTGCTAGATATACAGCGCGCGGCAGAGCTTTGTCAGACACTAGATTATGTGTAGCGACAGACACTGGAGGTTATGTCTGTTAAGAGACATCAGACTGTCGCCAGACACTGGCAGGTTATGTCTGTTGCCAGACATCAGACTGTCGCCAGAAATCAGACTGTTACCAGACACCAGACTGTCTGCTGACACTGGAGGTTATGTCTGTTGCCAGACATCAGACTGTCGCCAGAAATCAGACTGTTACCAGACACCAGACTGTCTGCTGACACTGGAGGTTATGTATGTTGCCAGACATCAGACTGTCCGCTGACAAACACAGCGGAGGCGGCGCTGGTTGCGCCAGACTGCGGACGGCGCTTGCTGCCACAAGACAGTGGCATGCCGGAACACAGGGCCTTCCACAAGCGCTCAAGTAATCAGCGGAGTGGCGGCCGATACGGAGCTCGCCGACCCACCCCGGGCGCGGCCACCGCCGGCTGGCATGCCGACCGGCCGGTGCACTGCCTGTTGGTCGAGACAGACTGTTAGTGTCCACGGATCGCCTCGCGTGCGGCCAGGATGAGCGGGTGCATACTGACCAGTGGCCGGCACGTCTTCATGAACGGGTGTTTCAGAAGCTCTGCCGCCGTCGGCCGCCGGTCCACGTCCACCTCCAGACAGAGGTCCAAGAACGCCTGGAATGGCGCAGACAGCTTGTCTCGTTCTTTGACTTCAGGACGCCCGTTGGTGGCGATGAGATACAGGGCACGCAGCGGGTTCTCATTGAGGTACGGCGGCTCGCCCTCGATCATCTCAATTGCCATGATGCCGAGTGACCAGACGTCTACCTTCGGACCGTACTGCTTCCGCGTAACGACCTCCGGCGCCATCCAGTACGGCGTGCCCACCATCGTGGTCCGCTTGGTCTGCTCGGGCGAGATCTGCGCGCAGAAGCCGAAGTCGGTGAGCTTGACGGAGCCGTCCATGCCGAGGAGGATGTTGTCCGACTTGATGTCGCGATGGATGACGTGGTTGACGTGTAGGAACTGGAGCGCCTGGAGAACCTCGCGGCAGACGGAGGCGATCTGACCCTCGTCCATGCACGTCTCGGTGACTACGTCGGTCAAAGAGCCGCCCGGGAGGTATTCCATCACCACCCAGAGCTCCTCCCCGACCAGGAAGCTGTCCAGGTAGTTGACCACGTTCGGATGTTTGTTCTCGCGCATCACGACGATCTCGTTGATGATGAGTTCCTTCTTGGGCTGCTGCGACAGGTTCATCTGCTTGATGGCCACCTCACAGCCGGTGGCCGTCTCGATGGCCGTGTACACCGTGCCAGATGCTCCCTGTCCGATCTTCTCCATCTTAGTGTACTTGCGGTGCGGGTCGCCGACGGTTACGATACAGCGCAGCCGCTCCAGGATCTCCTCATCGCTCATCTTGCTCTTCGCGCGGCCGCGGGCCGGCGTAGACGGCGTCGCCGTCGGGTTCTTGTTCGTGTCGAGCGGCGCGCCGTTGGTGGGCGGCGGCGGGGGCGGCGGCGGGGGCGGGGTGGGCTCCTCGTCCAGCGGCCGCGTGTAGATGGACTTCGTGCGCTCGGGCCGCGCGGCGACCGGTGGCGGCGGCGGCGACGCCTCCGACGCCTCCTCCGGCTCCTCCGGCTCTTCCTCCTCCTCCTCATCAGCCACCTCTGCCGAGGCGGTGTCGGGGGTGCTGGCCGTGGCAGTCGAGGCGGATGAGGTGTGCCGCGAGCCGGGCAGCGCCGCGCCCGCCGTGCTGCCCGGCTGCGAACCGATGCTTGGTCGCGGAGAGCGCGTCGGTGACGACCAGCTGCCGCTGTGTACCGCTGCCTTTGGCACCATGTACTTGGGGTGCTCCTTGTCCTTGTTGGAGGCGTCGTAGTAGTTTAGCACATCGATGACAGCCTGCGGGTTGTTCTTCTGCTCCTGGACACTGATGTTGGAGCTGCTGAGGAGCGACACCCATTGCTCAGGCATCCCGCTGAACTCGCCCGTCGCCGCGTCGAACCCCACGTGCACCGTGTGCTCGAAGTTGGTCGGGTACGAGATGGCCGGCTTGTCGAAGTGCTTCTTGGTGGCCTTGGCCTTGAGCCGGCGCTTCCGCTCGTCGTCTGGCTCCTTGGGCAGTGGTCGAGAGAGCTGCCCAGCCAGAAGGTCGACAGGCGCCCGGTCGCCGCCGCCCGACCGCACGCTGGCCATCCGCACTGGAGGCGCCGGGGGCTTGTCCTCCATGGTCAGGCCGTCAGGTACTCTGTGGAATGGTGTAGTGCTGTAAGACAACAGAATATACAGTACTCTCTGACATAGAGGACCACTGTAAAAACAGGGTAGATATTCTGTGGAATGGAGGATCACAGAAATCGAATAATATACTCTCTGGAATCAAGACCCCAAAAACAACAGGGCTGATGTCTACAGAATGTAGGACCAGTACCAGAGAGCAGCTGATACTCTGCAGAATAGATCTCTGTAAGAACAGGTTACATAATCTATGGAACAGAGGACCAATGTAGCAATAGGTTGGGTATTCTGGTGATAGGATGGCAGTTATAACAATATGCTAGGAACGATCAGCAGTTTAGAGGATAGCATAATAACAAGCCAGACTTAAAGGCTGATAATTTGTCTTATTTTTTTATGTCTGATAATTTTTGCATAATTCAATCTGGGAATAAACAAATTGCATATGATGAAACACCGCCACTAGCCTCATATTGCTGTCCTCTAAAGGCTGGTTTTGCATAGCAGTCTTTTTTCCTAAATCAAGCACCAGTGTCAGGGCTTTCTCAAGCCAGGGTGGACAATTCAAGCAAACTGAAAAATGTCACCAAGGTAAATAAACAAGTGAAAAACAGTGCATTTAGTTATCTTGTTTTGTTACATGGGGACAAAGCAAATATTACTAGGAAAAGAAAAGGCCAAACATCCCCTTGGCATACTCATGCCAAGAGTCAGGGCTATCCCCACTGCCAGGCAAAGCTTTCTTTCCGATTAAGTAGCAGACCAGACAAACAGTACCTCAGCAGCCATTGTGCGCCCTTCCAATCTTCAAATTGCTTTGTATCTTTACATACTGCAATTGCTGTCAACTTCTATTTGATAATCCAGTAAAATATGTTTTTTTTCTGTAAATTTTCAGGCCCATCATAATTACCAAGCAATATACAAAACATTTTAACACCAGATATTATAAACAATAAAAGCACATGAAAATCAGATAACAAAATATAAAAAATATCCAGAAACTCAAGTGAAATCCAAAGACTGATTTTATGATGAAGATTTTATAGGAAAGTAAGAAAATAAAGATAGAAATGAAAAAAACAATTGCCACAAAATCACAGATGTTGGGAGGAGTACAAGCACTGAAAACAAACCCTAAGTCAGCTGTAGAAGCCAGTGCTATTAGCCAATGGCAAAATGATTGGTAATATTTATGAACCTATTTCACAGCCTAGATGAGATAGGTATGGAAGGATGGGAATACAACAGTGAGGTTAACAGCCATATGCTATATGTATGAGACAATAGTGGAAAGGTTGGTATACTTCATGGTGCCAATATTAAAACTTATCTTGAACTTGCACCTTGGTCTACTAAAAAGGAAATTGGTACCATATTGTATGTTTGCAAAACACAAATATAAATAGGTAGGTAATACAGTTTTAAAGAAAACACTAATTGTCAAGATATGATTAACCAGTGCAAGTTTTTGGGGAAAAAATCACAGAACATATGGATGAAAAGATGATTAGCAAGGCACTTTCTGTGAACCTAATGTGATCATATGACAAAGAAGAATGTGATGGGGTTAAGCTCCAATCACCACTCACCAGTCATCAAAATATCAGAATCTCATGTTATTAGTGGTGCATGGGTGCTTTAGTGTGTTAGTATCATCTACACCACCAATAGCATGAAAGTCTGGTATTTTGACATGACCACAAATTGAAGTGCACCAGCACATTTCAGCAGATTTTCAGCAGATTTTGTGGAATGCCAAGAGGACCACAATTGTTGTGATGGTGACAAGTATTCATCTTACAAATCAAAATTAGCTTAATCAGACTGCACTTCATTATAAAATCCACTACAAATTATTCATCCTCATACCATGATAGAGAAAATTAATAACCGCTCTTACCTATATCATGGACGTTACAATCAAGGCCTCCCAATTGTACAAGGTAATGTCCACAGGGTCAGAACAAATCAACCATTTTTGGACTTCACTTATGACGTCTTTGGCGTCTTTTATTTTCAGTCGAGTAACTTATGCTTAAAAATGCAATGTCATATCTTTTTAAATTATTAATTTAAATAATATAAATAAACATGCAAAGCATCACTCTATAGTCATGCCTTTTTACAGCTTTGGTATCACCGCCACCAGCAACACGGCACCTGTGACGTAACATGACAGAAATTATTTTGTGGGAGTATGTGGAAACGCCCATAACGACTTTTTGACAGAGCTACCGATTTCTGTGGCCAACACCGCTATAATTATGGGGAGTTCCTCAGACGGCATATTTTGCAGTTCATCCAATTATGATTCATTTTCTGAACGATCTTTGTAGCAAAGTACGAAAAGAACGATTTGTAGCAAAGCAAAGAAATAAAAGTAATAAAAGGGAGCGAAAACAAAGCAGTTCAAGTTAGTGACATTGGTTTTGTTGCAACTTGCATCTGTCTATGAGCTGCTGTGGATCAGCTCAAGCTTCACATGGCACTTATGGGTACCATAATTGTTGTTATTAATTTGTATTCTTCTTCATGGAACTGCTTTATCATGAATGGTAAATTGATTGCAATTATTGATCCCGAAAGTCATTGCCTTTCGCTTACATCACGGGGGCGCCAACCTCTGACGTCACGCGCAAATTCCAATCAGCTGTTGTACGGTTAAACTATTTATCGGATTGAGCGCGCCGCCGCAGTAGAGCTGCAAATTTAGTGGACACCCAGGCCACCGAGTGGCGGTATTTAACGACCTGAGTACTATTGTTGATTATAATAGCTAAAGAAGCATTATTCAAACTATGTTGTTAATTTTTTTTTTTTTGGCTTGTGCTAGCATTTCTTTCTGTGAAAAAAGTCAACAAGTGCAAATAACTTCTTACCAAAATAAATACTATTTATTATATAGTATTTATTTATCTCATGAGTCATGTCATACTCATGAATCATGTCATACTCATGAGTCATGTCATACTCATGAGTCATGTCATACTCATGAGTCATGTCATACTCATGAATCATGTCATACTCATGAGTCATGTCATACTCATGAGTCATGTCATACTCATGAGTCATGTCATACTCATGAGTCATGTCATACTCATGAGTCATGTCATACTCATGAGTCATGTCATACTCATGAGTCATGTCATACTCATGAGTCATGTCATACTCATGAGTCATGTCATACTCATGAGTCATGTCATACTCATGAGTCATGTCATACTCATGAGTCATGTCATACTCATGAGTCATGTCATACTCATGAGTCATGTCATACTCATGAGTCATGTCATACTCATGAGTCATGCTCATGAGTATGCACGCACGGATTATATGAAACCGTCCTTGCTTTCGAGTCTATAGTCTCTATTCATATTTAGTCCCTTTTACCTTTTACGAAATTATTTTGATACTTTCGTTGCAATACATATCAAAGCAGGAATGCCACAGTGGAATGTCCAGCCACTGTACCTACCATTTTGTTTAAGTTTGACATCTGAATGGGCCCGTATTACTGCGACGAAAGTCCTATTCCACCCGCAGTCTCCGAACAGTCTTCATAATTAGATTACACCTTTTGCAATATTCTCATTTCTCTCCAAGCACATACTTTAGTTTGGCCTTCGCTGATGCAACCAGTTAGCGTGTCACTTCCCGGTTAGAAAGGTCCTGCTTTTCCTGCAGAAGTTTCTACCGTCTGGGAATGGTGCAAAGAATCCAGATAATTTCGCCGTTGCCGTATATTTCCATCATGCGTCGGCGAGAGGTCATCGACATCATATTTTGTTTTGCCAAAGATACACACGCCAGTAAAGAAAAGGGACATTAAATAACCAGCATAGGAAGTAGGAACATAATCAGAACATACTATCTTATACTGGCATATGGTAACAGTAACATGCCTACTACATATCAAGCATTTACATGCCGCATCATCGCCTATTTCAACTATTTGTCACCTATTTAATTTGCCACCTATCCTAATAATCACTTATATCCTAATAAAACATACGCATATGCGCATACCCACACAAATGACGCAAACGAATATCAACCAAACGAAACGAAACGAATGACCGATATCGGTGATAAGTCGCCGCTATTCAGACGTTGGAACCGTGAGTGACAAATACATCAGCAGCTTTTACGAAGCATAAATACACGTGGAAACATCGAGTCGATTGCTACATAACAATACAAGCACATGATGCGTGCCAGCACAAATACAAGCTCAAACATCTCGTCTCCAGCAATGCGCTCACGACAAGTAAAATTCAAGTTTGATAAATCACCGGATATGTCAATCTTTTTCAGACAGCATACCTCACCACTATCTGCAGCACACAATCTATTATTGCGCAAAGACAAACTACATGTCGCATACTACGCTTTGGATTTTTTGGGCACCTCAAATGCTCGGGTTATTGGCGATAGACTGTGTGTCTTGTAGACGACACAATGCTAGTGGCGGTGGCTGCCAGGGCCATCATCACGCTGTCGCTCCGCATGTGCTGCACCGGGCCGCCGCCGCCGCCGCCGCGGCCTGGTGACGGCCGGCCGCGGCCTGGTGACGGCCGGCCGCGGCCTGGTGACGGCCGGACACCGATGGCGGAACGCGCGATCCCATAAGCACGGTACCAGCATTGGGGCGAGCTTGCGGTGGCGCGCGCTCGCGCAGCTCTGGCCGCCGCACGGTGGACCATCTTGGTATTATCTTGTATCTTGGCATTGGCTTGGTGAGCCTCTTGAGCAGATGGTCGGTCTTGGCATCGGGCTGCTTATTGAACACAACGGCCAGCGCCTTGGCAGCGCGCGCCACCGTCAGCGGGCGCCGCTTCTTCAGCGCCAGCTTGGCGAGCATCACGGTGACGATTTCTTGCTGCGGCACAGTCACGCTGGGCCGGGCGGCGGCCAGCAGCGCCGTCAGCTGCGTGTGCTGCCACGGCGCCGCGTGGGAGAGCGGCACGCCGTGCCACCGCTCAGCCAGCGTGCTCAGCACGTGATCGCCGTCTCCGTTAAGAAAGAAGACGTCCGCTCCACGATGTCAGTCACCGTGGCCAGCACGCGCTCGGTGGCGGTGGCCTCCTCGCGGCTGACGCGCACCTGCCGCACCAGTGGCAGGGTGGCGCGCGCCGCCTCCAGCCCGGTCACGCCGGCCGCCACCGCCGCCAGCTGCCGCTCAGCCTAGTTCTCCGGCGACACCGCACCTCTGTTGAGCTGGGTCAGCAGCGGCTGCACCAGAGCCGTCACCACGGCATTGGTGTGCTGGTCGGTGGCGGCCCCGATACAGGTGAGCGCCGCCGCCCGGACCGCGGCGTCCTCAGTCGTGTCCAGAACGGCCAGGTGCTCCGCCAGTGGTCCGCCTCCGCCTCGCCCACCAGCCAGGGGCAGGAGCTGAGCACGGAGAGCGCGGCCGTTTGCAGAGGCCGGTCTCCGCCGGCCACCTCGGCCAGCAGCACGGCAGCCAGCCGCGGCCGCAGCGGCTCCACAGCCGGCGACTCGTCCGCGCCGCCGTCCGCCAGCAGCCGGCCATGCGCGCTCAGCGTCTCCAGCCGCTCGGCGGCCGAGTCTCCGCGCCGGCCTCCAGCTGGCCAAGTAGGGCCGGCACCGCCTCACCCAGCACCAGCTCCCGGCCGCCGGCGCAGAGCACCACCAGCAGCGGCGCCGCGCCGGCCATCAGTCGGTCGCCGCCTCGCTGCGCCGCGTGGTGCAGACACTCGGCCAGCAGGGGGCGCGTCCACTGATCGGCCTGCGCCGGCACAGCCGCCACCAGCTGTAGCGCGCGCGGCTGCACCTCCGGATGTCGCATCTGTCGCGTGACGCCGTGCGAGCTGTCCGGCGGCGGCGTGAAGTTCACCCGGAAGTAGCAGGCCAGCAGCTCGAACAGGTCCTCGGCCAGCGAACGAACATGTCCTCGGCCAGCGAACGAACATGTCCTCGGCCAGCGAACGAACATGTCCTCGGCAGGGTGGCGAGGCAGTTTGGCAGGTGGGTGCCTCACACTGCTGACCGGGCATACATGCGCATGCGCTTGGCGTTGCGCTCATTCACCCGGCACTCCCTCAGGCTGCCTTGCAGCCATTTCAGGCGGATGTGCGTCCGTGTGACGGCGTACTTTCGCACCACCCGAGGGTCGATGCGGGAGTACTCAAACGCCTCCACCTGCTCTAGCCACTGCAGTGACGGCACAGCCAGGCTCCTCGGTTCAGCCGCTCGATCCACCCAGAGCTCTTGGACTAGCTTGACCGGGAGCACACTGGCCGGACACAGTGCCAAGGCTGCTGTCCACGGAGCGACACTTGTACGCCAGGAAGCCAGCAACGTACGCCAGAGCTTCCCGGCCGAACTCCAGACTGGCCGCCACGGGGTGACCAGATGGCGGTCCTTGGTGGGTCTGCGCATCTTGCAGGAGCTGGCTGGACTGCAAGTCGTCGTCCGGATCATCCGTAACCGCCCCCTCGTCCCTGAGGTCCTTCAGGACGCTGGCGCTCAGGTACACAGAAGTCTTCTCCTCCATGGCGATAGAGGCGCCGGAGGCCGATGGCTGGCTTCTTGAGCCGGCTGCCACTGCCGGTGACGCGCCCATCAGCAGCAGCCGGATGCGCGTCTTCACCTCCACCGGCGTCGGGTCGGTGTTGGTCTCGGACATGCACCAGATCTGCGAAAACAATGATACAAATCAGAAATATTGTGTCAAGCATGCAAATATTAGGACTCAGCAGTACCGTCTGTATACAACACAGGCATACAATGGAAGGACTGACTGAACTTGAACATGTTCAGTGCTAGCACAAATAATTCAATTAGTGCATCACAATAGTGTGCAAATCATTAAAGTCTGAAATGCAACATTTTGAATAAAAAACATGTCTTGCCAACTATCACTGTCTTCTGTCCCCTGTCGGCTGTCACTGTCCAATTGTTGGATGTTTAATATGCCAGACTTCTACTATGGGGTGCAGAAGATGCTGACACACTTAAAGGGAATGTTTCACCTTTGTATTAGTTTTAAATTGAGATAGCCATTATCTGGAGCTGTTATTGAAATGTCTTAATTACTCAGGTCATTTTCCCAAAAACTTAACAGTTTTTAAGCAATTTAATTTACCATTTGCAAAATGAATCCAGGCTGGTGCAGCCGCTGATTGGCTAACAGACACTTCTTCAGCCAATCAGCAGCGGTATATAATGATGTCATTTGCCCAAATCTAAAAACTTTATTTGTAAACGTTAAGTGACTTTGCGAGTGAAAAAATATCACAATGGTTTTCAGCAGCACTTACTTCATATTTTCTACTACAATCAATGTATATTTGACAACTTTCAGAAAGGTGAACATTCCCTTTAAACACTGAAACACTACTAACATCATGAAGTCACTATGAACGCATAAGAGTTGACACTATGACGCATAAGAGTTGTGGCGCCCTAAAACCCCAATATGCCACCAGTGTTTTGACATAGGGTGAAGATGTCCAAATCTCATTTTTTTTTCATGCTATCAGTGTGTGCACATAATACTGATGCACTAAGACACTGATAAAGTATTGGCACTTTAGTGCATTGGTATCTACATTTCAATAGCATGAAACATCTGATGTTTTGACGTGTCCGAGGCTACAGTCGTTAACTATCAATATGATCATCATGATGCTTGGATGTTTCTTTATCACTGCCAGTTTGATATGCTGAGAAAGTACATCAAACATTTGAGTAACTGCTGCTTTTATCATACTGGTTGCAAATTTTATCTCACTGTTTTGTTTTCAAACTTGAACTGGATATGCAAGGAAGTCAATATATTTGCACATGACACCATTGGCTTTGGGAGGCAAATAAGCTTGATGCTTCGAAATTATTTGACTGAATTTCGCTTCATTTAAAAGCCCGTTAAATGATGAGCTCATTGTAGCATTGTTAAAATTTGACAATGTATCGTAAACGCACATTTATATCACAATTACGTACCCGCACACTCAACACACAGCGCGAGGACTCGGGAAGTGGTGATCACTGGCGATGTTTTGCAAACGTGTGCAGTGTTATCAGCGTCAATCAGCTTATTCAGCAACGACAATTCCCGTCGCTGATTGGTCAACTTTCACGGTTCCGGTGTGCGCAGTACTCAAGAAACACGTCACTGCTTGCCAATACAGTAAACTTTGAAATATGACAGCCTAAAAGTCAAATTTTGAAGCGCGCAACAAAAATTTCCAAGATTTTTGTGTCTCAAAATAAAACTATTTGAATTACCTACTTAATGCTTTCATTTACACGACCCGACTATTTATGGTTCTTCAAAACTCAGAGATGCAGCCCAGTATTTGCAAACGAGAGCCTAAGGCTTTCGAGCAAATTTAACTATGTTCGACAAAATTTATGGATAAACTTTTGTATCATTTAAAAGCTCTTGAAATTTTGATCAAGATGTGAAGTTATCTCGACCCGACTATTTCTAGTTTTTGAAATCACATGGGTTGCAGTTCAAAGAGAGTGTGCTGTTGTGGTGTGTTGTACATTGGAGAACTGATAGTGAATATTTCCCAAATTCAATTTCAGAGACTAATAGGTGTTTTTCAGTCGTCAGTTTCTTGTTATTTCAGATATGCATTCAAAGTTGAGTTCAAACCTTCGGATTTTCTACAACGCTGTCATTTGGAAGATGCCCTACCCTGCATTTTTCTTTTTATAATTAGACAGTTAAATTATAATTGCTTTCTTTTTTGTATATAAGTCTCACATATGAACGTTAATATAAATTAACTCAAATATCCATAGTCTAAATACCTTTTTAGCCTAAACAAAACAGCTGAAAAAAGTGATCGCCATAGGGTCTGTGTTGAAGGCCGGCACTCGGCGCTACCTAGTATTCTATTTACCGTGGCTTACATAAGCCATGGATATCGTCAGTTATGCCACAATGTCCCTAGAATAGGCAAAACTCGTTATAAATGGTAGCATTTCAGAGGCTTCAACAAATGCGTCTACGACGCATATGAGGCGAATCTTATCAAAAGGTAACAGTTGAAAGTGAGTGGCTGAAAGTGGAGCAAAACAAAGGCAAAAAGCAACGTTCTTTCTCATTTTGGGTTAAACATAGGCCTTTTCGCTCTGGGTAAGACAAGGAAATTGAAGAAGACCATACTTACCTTAGAATAATGCAGCTATGCGCCCTAATCCAACAACAACAACAACCTTATAATACCTCTCAGAAGATCTGGGCCTGTAAATAGAAACTGAAAACACATGCGGAAAGGATGTGGGTTATGTATTTAGACGGATAATATATGAATGATTTGTTCTTGGTCATAAGAAGGTGAATAAGATAGGTACATACCTAATTATCTACTTACCCTACCCATCACAAGAATGATGTAAAATGTTGTGCATCTTTGGGCAGGCACGTAGCCAGGATTTTTCTTGGGGGGGGGGGGCGGCGGCACATCGGTGTAGAAACAAGTTTGGCTCCTCAGACATGCTGTTGCCCGGGGGGGAGGGGTTGTCAGAAAATCTAATTTTATCTATTGTAAATTTGTTTTGCTTGGGGGCCATGGCCCCCATGCCCCCCCCCCCCTCCCTTGGCTATGTCACTGTCTTTGGGTGAACCTACCTACTGCTATCAGATAATTTTAAGTTTTTTATCCCTTGCAGATCAAAGAGATCAAACACTTATTACTAACTATAGGGTAGACAACTGTAACCCCAGACATGTCCTTACACCAGACTGTTAATGCTATTGGCGATGTACTAGCATGAAAAATGTCAATAGCATGAAAAGTCTGGTGTTAGGACTTGTCCCAGTTTATGGTTGTTTACCCTATTGTCTGCCTGTATTTGTATTTAACTGTATTCAGCTCAGGTTACATTGAGGCTTGAGCAGCAGCTGTTGTCATAGTCATTGTTATTTGTCAAGTGCCATATCCTCTAAGAACCAAGATGCTGATTGTCTTGTGTCATAGTCATGTGTCAGTTCATCAGTTTGTGAAACTGTTTTGACATGCACAGCATCCACTGCCAGTAATAATGGCATGTGAGTGATGTGCTATAGTTATGGCCACCCAGATTCTGGCAATTGACATTTGGTTGATTCACCTGGTGGACAAATTAATCTTTCATTATTCTTCCAGGCCCTAATTTTCTCTTCTCAAGGTAAAAAATGCAGCATGGGACCCACTTATCCAGTCCACAATTGCAGTTCTGGATTTCTTTGCAGTGACCTCACTTAACAGTCAAGTAGATAGGAACTATTGTAGACTATACTCCATAGCAAAAGAAGCATAGGTCCGAAATATACACAAATATAAACACAATGTAGCCAAATAGAACCAGATATTTTAGAAAATAGGTAGGTTCAAGTTGAATCCGACTTGATGCATCTTGTTTGGTTTCCTTGCTTCAATCTCTCACATGTTGGTTCTGTGAAATGGATTAATAGAGCAGCAGGACTTGATGCATCTTGTTTGGTTTCCTTGCTTCAATCTGTCACATGTTGGTTCTGTGAAATGGATTAATAGAGCAGCAGGACTTGATGCATCTTGTTTGGTTTCCTTGCTTCAATCTGTCACATGTTGGTTCTGTGAAATGGATTAATAGAGCAGCAGGACTTGATGCATCTTGTTTGGTTTCCTTGCTTCAATCTGTCACATGTTGGTTCTGTGAAATGGATTAATAGAGCAGCAGGACTTGATGCATCTTGTTTGGTTTCCTTGCTTCAATCTCTCACATGTTGGTTCTGTGAAATGGATTAATAGAGCAGCAGGACTTGATGCATCTTGTTTGGTTTCCTTGCTTCAATCTGTCACATGTTGGTTCTGTGAAATGGATTAATAGAGCAGCAGGACTTGATGCATCTTGTTTGGTTTCCTTGCTTCAATCTGTCACATGTTGGTTCTGTGAAATGGATTAATAGAGCAGCAGGACTTGATGCATCTTGTTTGGTTTCCTTGCTTCAATCTGTCACATGTTGGTTCTGTGAAATGGATTAATAGAGCAGCAGGACTTGATGCATCTTGTTTGGTTTCCTTGCTTCAATCTCTCACATGTTGGTTCTGTGAAATGGATTAATAGAGCAGCAGGACTTGATGCATCTTGTTTGGTTTCCTTGCTTCAATCTGTCACATGTTGGTTCTGTGAAATGGATTAATAGAGCAGCAGGACTTGATGCATCTTGTTTGGTTTCCTTGCTTCAATCTCTCACATGTTGGTTCTGTGAAATGGATTAATAGAGCAGCAGGATCATGAGAAATGCCAAATTTGTCTAGATATCAGTGGCCAACAGCATACCAGGACTCCCGACTCAAACAAATTGCAACTCAGATGATGGTATAAACAACCCTCTCATGGTACAAATCACCCTCTCCTTAATAGGAATAGTTCACCTTTAACATGGGGTTTTGAACTGAGATAGCAAATTTGTAGAGCAGATAGAAAAACAGGTTGTGGTGAAAGAATTACCTCACTACGCTAAGTAATTTCGACACAGGACCAGTGGGCCCCTTTTAGAAGAAGAAGTTTCATTTCCCTGAAACTTGTTTTGGGTCCTCACAACGGTTGTTTACGTTACAACGTTATAGTGTTATCTCCTGACTTCGCCTGTAACCGGGTTTTGCGCCTGTTGGTGATTTATCAATAAATACAAATACAAATATTACAAGCAGCCTGTGTATATATACCTAAAGTCTGTTGTTATTGTGTGCAATAGTTTCCATATCCAAGCTACAATATGCATGACATCATAATTGTCATGAATTTTGTATGGCCATGAAGGAGAAAAGAGAAATGTGCCCATTAGTCGATGGATATCCATCTAGCGTCCAAACAAATGCTATATTCGTTGTTTTTTCTCAGCTCGAAATACCTTGTATAGCCAATTTGAAGGACAACTTTCAAGGTGACCTATTCCCTTTAAAGGAAATAGTTCACCGTGGAACATTCTTTCCAAACACGATTTGATTATATTTTTTAATACAATATATTTTATATTGTCAAAAATGGCCATACATCGCTCCGATTCATGACAGAAGGGTGTGCATTATTCATCTTATCAAAACCATATACATACTCTATGAGTCAAAATCCTGACGTCACACGAATGAGAAGAAAAAATGGCTCAGCCAATCAGATGTGAAAGTAGTCGCGTAAGGATAGACTTGCATTAGAGAAGTGCTAACCGACGGCCGGCGGTTCGCTTGCTAGCACCAGCTGCAAGCTGATTGGCTGATGGTATAGCCTCTGCCCGGGCTACCGACAGCACCACATTCTTTCGTCAGCACCACATTCCTTCGCCACAAAATCAAATATATTCGGCTGGAGAGTCTTTTCAGTCAAGAAAACCTGCAGATATGGGTTTCCTAACACAGGATACAAAACTGCTATCTCAGTTCAAACCCATGTTGAAGGTGAACTATTTCTGTTAAGGCATAATTAGATAAGCATAGCCCAGATAAATTCAAAGTGAATGTAGGAGATAACAGAGAGTGTAAGGCTTGCACACAGTATTAAGATTTAGAGGGGTTTTCCACAACACTGCAAGACATAATAAGAACATCTAAGAGATGGACTACATTTATCATGAGGCAGCCAGTGTGTTTAGAGCTGTAGTAACTGATAAGACTTGCCTTCAGTATGTGTGTTGAATGTATAGAATATCCTTCCAATGTAAGCAGTAGTGTACCCAGGATTCACTCCAGGAGGGGGCAATTTTTGCTCAGGGGGCATAAAGTACCCCCACCCAAAAAATGTATCGGATTTGGCCCCCTATATTTTTAAAAGGGCATAAGGGCACCATTCTTCTCTAAAAAAACATTAATTTTTTCGATCAAAGGGGGCACGTACAGACCTTCAGGAGGGGGGGAGGCAATTGCCCCGTTTACCCCCCCCCCCTTGTGTGCGCCTATGAATTAATTAAGCACCTTATAATGGGACATGTTAAAAAAAACTGACTCTTCCATCTTTACTAATGTCAGGTAGTGAACACTTGACTTAGGCTTTGGAATATATATACACATGAGATAAAAGCTGGATGAAAATGTATTATCATTAGTATTAGCATCAACTCATTAGGAGTTTCCAATGGTAGCCATCAGTGGGAACTGTTGGGACAGGGGGTAAACACTCGTAACCCTAAATTATTTCTTCTGCTGATAACTTGAATTGTTTTTCTGTCTCCAAATTTTCTGGGAAATCATTGCATTATTGTTATTTTGCCAACCCCATTTGGTCCACATCGCTGCCGTGTTCATCTGGTATTCTGTTATCCTTAGAAAACAAAACCATTGGTTTCCTGATGTATAATCAATATCACCCTGCCTGTGCAGTGTACGCATTATTTACTGCAATTCACTCTGAACTCTGAACAACTGCAAACTTGCTGACAGTCCTATGTGTCATTCTCCAGTGATGTCGGGCCTGTCGGTGCTGCTGCTGTAGATAGCCGTGCAGTAGCTGCTCTCCTGGCAGTGTGTCCAGCATTGTAGCCGCTCCCCCCACCAGTGGCCGCCATGTACCAGGACTGGGTATCGCTCAGTATCGCCGTCCATGACCGGGAGGCGGAGACCCGCAGCGTGCTAAGTCGACTGCCGCCGCCGGCCGGACAGACGGTGGTGGCCGCCGTGGTGCGAGGGCTCGCGTCCACACTCGGTATCGCCGCCGCGCCGCAGCCCAGCCCGCTGGCTGCCGCAGCTGAGGTCGACTGGTGCATGGAGGTGGGTACTGTCGGCGGATGGTGGGTGCTGTCGGCGGACGGTGGGTACTGTCGGCGGATAGTGGGTACTGTCGGCGTACGGTGGGTACTGTCGGCGGATGGTGGGTACTGTCGGCGGATGGCGGGTACTGTCGGCGGATGGCGGGTACTGTCGGCGGATGGTGGGTGCTGCCGGCGGACGGTGGGTACTGTCGGCGGACGGTGGGTACTGTCGGCGGACGGTGGGTACTGTCGGCGGATGGTGGGTACTGTCGGCGGATGGTGGGTACTGTCGGCGGATGGTGGGCACTGTCGGCGGATGGTGGGTATTGTCGGCGGATGGTGGGTACTGTCGACGGACGGTGGGTACTGTCGGTGGATGGTGGGTACTGTCGGCGGATGGTGGGTACTGTCGGCGGATGGTGGGTACTGTCGGCAGATGGTGGGTACTGTCGGCGGATGGTGGGTACTGTCGGCGGATGGTGGGTTAACTGTCGGCAGATGGTGGGTACTGTCGGCGGATGGTGGGTACTGTCGGCGGATGGTGGGTACTGTCGGCAGATGGTGGGTACTGTCGGCGGATGGTGGGTACTGTCGGCGGATGGTGGGTTAACTGTCGGCAGATGCGAACGGATGTAACGTGAATGGCGGGGCTGGAAAACGCGTCAAATTTGCTTCATATTGGCGGAAACTTTTGAGTTCACGAAACACAACATACAAAAGGCATTCATTTAGCGTGAGCTTCAAAAGCTTTCTCAATCGCGTGGCAAGCTTTGACGGCTGGCGATCTTTACGGTTTCGACCGGCACTTGCGTAGTGATCAACTATGTACTTTGGTGATCAAATCTGTACTGATCAGATCTGTGTGTGCCGGTGACTGCTGCAGGTGATCTGCCATGGTCTCAGCCTACCTCTATCAGAGCACGACACGATCCGTGACTGCGTCAACATCTACTGCGAGTGGCTGACGGTGCTGCTGCCGTCGCCGAAACTCTGCGTCCCGGAGGCGGTCCGGCAGCGGCCCAACCACTACTCGAGACGCATGCTCAACCACCTGCAGAACCTGTTCGTGCCACGCAGCGATCAGTGTGAGTTTGATGCAGTGGTCAGCGCGAGTCGAAAATGTAGCGATCAGTGTGAGTTGTATACGCTGACGAGACATGCGATTCTCGAAACCACAGGTGCCCAAGCCTGTTGATCTGGCTACGCTTTATTGTCCTGTTTAACGGTGCTATCCACTGTGTTTCTCGGAGAACATTGTCGGCACTCGGCGTTGACCGGTATTGTTGTCTTGCCACATGTGACGCGGTGAGTGAATTCTGCTCTCAGCAGGTTTTTCTTCTGATCGGATGTGCATTAATGGACCGACAACTCACTCTGGACACATTTGGAAAGGACCTTAGGACCAGACATGTGCCATGGCCAAAACATAGGATCCTGCAGAACCTGATCCACAAGATTCCACGACAGACTGATTTTCCAGGATCCACAGGATCCCACCACAAATTTTCTTCCGGGATCCAAGATCCATAGGATCCCGCGATAAATAATTTGCCATGATCCAAGATCCACAGGATCCCATGACAAAATGATCCTACAGGATCCAGGATCCAACAAGATCCCAGATCTTGGATCCTAGAGATCCTGGATCCTGCATTTGTTTTTTTTTGGGTGGGGGGGGGGGATCTTGGCACATGTCTGATCACCACATGTAAATATTCCACCCTTGACAATGAGTGTGGGAGTTTTAAAGCATGAAATACATGCATTCTTATATTGAAGCACCACAAAAAGTGAAATATGCTGAAGCTTTGAAAAAGGTGGGAACGATAGTCCCATCAGTTATGAATTCAGGTTGGAACGGTTTTGGGTCTGGCTGAATGAGCTGGAACGGGTTAGGGGCTGAAAATGTGTCCCGTGAGGGGCTCTAACCAAGACCATAGAATAGGATCCAAGATCCACAAGATCCCACGAAAAATACATTTGCAGGATCCAAGATACACAAGATCCAAGATCCACGGGATCCCACGAAAAATAATTTTTCAGGATCCAAGATCCACAGAATCCCACGACAAAAGGATCCTGCAGGATCCAGGATCCTACAAGATCCCATATCTTGGATCCTAGGGATCTTGGATCCCTATTTTTTTTTGGGATCTTGGCCCATGTCTGCTTAGGAACACTTTTAACCGCAGTAGTTACCCGATCAGACGGCGCCTCGCCTCCCCATGCCCCCATAAGTAACCTCGCGTTCGTCTTCATCTTTCCGGCAGCGGTGGACACCATCAACCGTCAGGCACTGCTGTGTCACCGCGTGTTGCGAACGGTGCAGAGCCTCTCCAACGAGTCGGCGCGCCTCGAGCCGGACACGTGGTCCACGCTGCTGCTGTTCCTGCTGACCGTCAACGATTCGCTCCTGTCACCCCCCACCGTCAAAGGTCAGCGACTGTGAGGTGACCGGGTCGGAGCTCCCGGAGTACGGGGAGCTGGGGCTGTCACCCCCCACCGTCAAAGGTCAGCGACTGGAAGGTGACCGGGTCGGAGCTCCCGGAGTACGGGGAGCTGGGGCTGTCACCCCCCACCGTCAAAGGTCAGCGACTGTGAGGTGACTGGGTCGGAGCTCCCGGAGTACGGGGAGCTGGGGCTGTCACCCCCACCGTCAAAGGTCAGCGATTGTCAGGTGACCGGGTCGGAGCTCCCGGAGTACGGGGAGCTGGGGCTGTCACCCCCCACCGTCAAAGGTCAGGGACTGTGAGATGACCGGGTCGGAGCTCCCGGAGTACGGGGAGCTGGGGCTGTCACCCCCCACCGTCAAAGGTCAGCGACTGTCAGGTGACCGGGTCGGAGCTCCCGGAGTACGGGGAGCTGGGGCTGTCCCCCCCCCCCCCCCACCGTCAAAGGTCAGCGACTGTGAGGTGACCGGGTCGGAGCTCCCGGAGTACGGGGAGCTGGGGCTGTCACCCCCCACCGTCAAAGGTCAGCGACTGTGAGGTGACTGGGTCGGAGCTCACGGAGTACGGGGAGCTGGGGCTGTCACCCCCCACCGTCAAAGGTCAGCGACTGTGAGGTGACTGGGTCGGAGCTCCCGGAGTACGGGGAGCTGGGGCTGTCACCCCCCACCGTCAAAGGTCAGCAACTGTGAGGTGACTGGGTCGGAGCTCCCGGAGTACGGGGAGCTGGGGCTGTCACCCCCACCGTCAAAGGTCAGCGACTGTGAGGTGACCGGGTCGGAGCTCCCGGAGTACGGGGAGCTGGGGCTGTCATCCCCCACCGTCAAAGGTCAGGGACTGTGAGGTGACCGGGTCGGAGCTCCCGGAGTACGGGGAGCTGGGGCTGTCACCCCCCACCGTCAAAGGTCAGCGACTGTGAGGTGACCGGGTCGGAGCTCCCGGAGTACGGGGAGCTGGGGTCAGCTGCTTGACGCCGCTTGGATTGTGTGCGTTGTTTAGATGACGTTTGTTTGGATGACGTTTGTTTGGATGACGTTTGTTTGGATGACGTTTGTTTGGATGACGTTTGTTTGGATGACGTTTGTTTGGATGACGTTTGTTTGGATGACGTTTGTTTGGATGACGTTTGTTTGGATTGTCTGTTTGGATTGGCTTGCAGCATGTGGTGGAAGTCTATTTTTGTTCTGGTTCCCCGTGGCTGGTCGGAATACGATTTTAAACCTATTTTGATTTACTTGATAGATGGAATGGCTGGTCCTGATCGGGACTTTTTGAAGTATACTATCTGTATAATCAAAGAAAGGCAAACTACCATTGTCGTATACCGTCCTTTCTGGCTCAAACGCAACACTGCACGTACGTATTCTCTCACGTACTACTGTTGCGCCATGTTCGTGAACGCTCGCTTTGTTCGCCGCCGCAGATGACATCGGTGACCAGATGTACGAGCGAGTGTTGGGCGTCCTGTTCGAGGTGTGGATCCAGGCCTGCTGCAAGTGTTTCCCGCCGCCGCCCCTCTGGAAGACGTTCAGGTACAGAGAGTGTAGGATAGGATGGGCAGCACTTAAAGGCGCGGCGCGGACATATTTAGAGCATCGCTAGGCGGTATTCGCTAGTCAGTTCCCACTAGGTGACTAAACGCTGACCCAACACATTAACGCTACAGCTGCCATCGCGTCACGAATTATGCATATCATACAGGTGATCGTCGAGTGGCAGTTGGGCGTTGCGAGAGGCAAGCTTACTTTCCGCTGGTCCATTTAGTGCGCGGGTGTATCAATTGATAATATTTGAAACCCTTTGTGGACTCTGTTGACCTCTTCTGACCTCTGCTGACCTCTGCTGACCTCTGCTGACCGCTGCTGACCTCTGCTGACCTCTGCTGACCTCTACTGACTTCTGCTGACCTATACTGACCTCTGGTGTCCATTGCTGACCTCTTCTGACCTCTGCTGACCTCTGATGACCTCTGCTGACCTCTGCTGACCTCTGCTGACCTCTGATGATCTCTGCTGACCTCTGCTGACCTCTGATGACCTCTTCTGACCTCTACTGACCTCTACTGACCTCTACTGACTTCTGCTAACCTCTGCTGACCTCTGTTGACCTCTGCTGACCTCTACTGACCTCTGGTGACCATTGCTGACATCTTCTGACCTCTGCTGACCTCTGCTGACCTCTACTGACCTCTGCTGACCTCTGCTGACCTCTGCTGACCTCTGCTGACCTCTGCTGACCTCTGCTGACCTCTGCTGACCTCTGCTGACCTCTGCTGACCTCTGCTGACCTCTGCTGACCTCTGCTGACCTCTGCTGACCTCTGCTGACCTCTGCTGACCTCTGCTGACCTCTGCTGACCTCTGCTGACCTCTGCTGACCTCTGCTGACCTCTGCTGACCTCTGCTGACCTCTGCTGACCTCTGCTGACCTCTGCTGACCTCTGCTGACCTCTGCTGACCTCTGTTGACCTCTGCTGACCTCTGCTGACCTCTGCTGACCTCTGCTGACCTCTGCTGACCTCTGCTGACCTCTGCTGACCTCTGCTGACCTCTGCTGACCTCTGCTGACCTCTGATGACCTCTGATGACCTCTGATGACCTCTGCTGACCTCTGCTGACCTCCGCTGACCTCTGCTGACCTCTGCTGACCTCTGCTGACCTCTGCTGACCTCTGCTGACCTCTGCTGACCTCTGCTGACCTCTGCTGACCTCTGCTGACCTCTGCTGACCTCTGCTGACCTCTGCTGACCTCTGCTGACCTCTGCTGACCTCTGCTGACCTCTGCTGACCTCTGCTGACCTCTGCTGACCTCTGCTGACCTCTTCTGACCTCTTCTGACCTCTTCTGACCTCTGCTGACCTCTGCTGACCTCTGCTAACCTCTGTTGACCTCTGTTGACCTCTTCTGACCTCTGCTGACCTCTGCAGACCATTGCTGACCTCTTCTGACCTCTGCTGACTTCTGCTGACCATTGCTGACCTCTTCTGACCTCTGGTGACCTATGCTGACCTCTGCTGACCTCTGCTGACCATTGCTGACCTCTGCTGACCTCTGCTGACCTCTGCTGACTTCTGCTAACCTCCCCAGGGAGAGCTGTCTCCACTGGCGGCACCGGCCCGGCCTGGTGGACCAGTGGAGCTCAGTGATGGCGGCGCTGACCGCCCGCCTCCTGGAGTCGATGTACGGACCTGGGTTCCCGGCGCTGGCGGTGCCGGAAGAGGACGCGGTGCCGGCCTCCATGGCGCCCGAGGCTGTGGCTCAGACCTGGTACCGCATGCTGCATACCATCGGTAGGTCGGCCACCGCTGTGCGGGGAGTTGGCGATCACTGGGGTTTGAGAATCAGGAACGAAGAGGTGCGGAGCGACCGATGCTGGGAAAAACTGCATTTCTAAAACAGATGTTTGTGACTGACAGTGTTATTCCACCGAGATATGCGTGCATCGCTAAATTGCGTTGTTTGGCTTGGTTTGGCTTGGTTATTATAAGGCTGCTGCGGCCCGCTTGTACTATTGTGCAGCCATGAGAAGAAGGAGAAGGGGCAAAGTGGAACAAAATGGACCGTAGACCGGAGCGACCGTCCATGGGCTAAAAGTGTCCTCTGCCACAAGATTAAGCTGCGGGAGGCCCCAAGCCATGAAGGCGGCCTTCACTCCCGGGGGGCTGTAGGGTGGCCGCCACGTGCCCAGTAATCGGCGGCCTCCAGTCCCGGGGGGGGGGGGGGGGGGGGGGCTGTAGGGTGGCCGCCACGTGCCCAGTAATCGGCGGTCTCCAGTCCCGGGGGGCTGTAGGGTGACCGCCACGTGCCCAGTAATCGGCGGTCTCCAGTCCCGGGGGGCTGTAGGGTGACCGCCACGTGCCCAGTAATCGGCGGTCTCCAGTCCCGGGGGGCTGTAGAGTGACCGCCACGTGCCCAGTAATCGGCGGCCTCCACTCCCGGGGGGCTGTAGGGTGACCGCCACGTGCCCGGTGATCGGCGGCCTCCAGTCCCGGGGGGCTGTAGGGTGACCGCCACGTGCCCAGTAATCGGCGGTCTCCAGTCCCGGGGGGCTGTAGAGTGACCGCCACGTGCCCAGTAATCGGCGGTCTCCACTCCCGGGGGGCTGTAGGGTGGCCGCCACGTGCCCGGTGATCGGCGGTCACCAGTCCCGGGTTGACGTGGGCGTGACGTGGGCGTGACGGAGGATGGAGGATTGGCTGTCGAGAGGATACTAAGAATCTGTAATCAGCCGTATGTTGTGTGGTGGTTCGCAGCGAGTTAAATCGGGGGAGATATAGCGTCATGACCTGTTGCCAGATAACCCGGTGGAGACGCGATGCGATAGTACCCCGGTGGAGATGTGACGCGGCTGTCCCTGGTGGAGACGGGACGCGGCGGTCCCCGGTGGAGACGGGACGCGGCGGTCCCCGGTGGAGACGGGACGCGGCGGTCCCCGGTGGAGACGGGACGCGGCGGTCCCCGGTGGAGACGGGACGCGGCGGTCCCCGGTGGAGACGGGACGCGGCGGTCCCCGGTGGAGATGTGACGCGGTGGTCCCCGGTGGAGACGGGACGCGGCGGTCCCCGGTGGAGACGGGACGCGGCGGTCCCCGGTGGAGATGTGACGCGGCGGTCCCCGGTGGAGACGGGACGCGGCGGTCCCCGGTGGAGACGGGACGCGGCGGTCCCCGGTGGAGACGGGACGCGGCGGTCCCCGGTGGAGACGGGACGCGGCGGTCCCCGGTGGAGATGTGACGCGGCGGTCCCCGGTGGAGACGGGACGCGGCGGTCCCCGGTGGAGACGGGACGCGGCGGTCCCCGGTGGAGATGTGACGCGGCGGTCCCCGGTGGAGACGGGACGCGGCGGTCCCCGGTGGAGACGGGACGCGGCGGTCCCCGGTGGAGACGGGACGCGGCGGTCCCCGGTGGAGATGTGACGCGGCGGTCCCCGGTGGAGACGGGACGCGGCGGTCCCCGGTGGAGACGGGACGCGGCGGTCCCCGGTGGAGATGTGACGCGGCGGTCCCCGGTGGAGACGGGACGCGGCGGTCCCCGGTGGAGACGGGACGCGGCGGTCCCCGGTGGAGACGGGACGCGGCGGTCCCCGGTGGAGACGGGACGCGGCGGTCCCCGGTGGAGACGGGACGCGGCGGTCCCCGGTGGAGATGTGAGAATGTGACACTGTGGTGCGTTGCCAGGTAATCCGGTGGAGATCAGCAGCGCGGCGGCAGTTAGCAGTACGCAGCAGTTCCTGCAGTACGCCATCAGCAGCGAGTCGGTGATCGAGCCTCACCAGCACCCGTGCCTCGTGCAGCTTCCCGCCATCTTCCACCGGGCGGTGCGCGCCATGTCACTGCTGGTCAACGCCTTCCTCGGTAGGTGGCAGCACTGACCGGCCGGGACACCGATAAACATTGCCACTGAGTCATTGTCTGGTGTAGGTTGTAGATGTGTGCTGTAGGCGCTCGTAGCGGTATTGTTTACATACTTGACAAAGAGTAAACAATACTTCATGTCTGATATAATGATAGTTTGTTTCGGCATTGTTAATTAATGTGTTTATAGCCATCACCTGCTACGGTGTCAACATATTTACCCTAAGCCCAAAGCAAAATTTCGTACTTGAAGAAATTGGCTTCATTCTGAGTGCGGCTAACAGCGGTCCAGCGATGCATCGCTCTGTGTTTGTCACGTGTCAGGTAAGACGGAGCCGTCCCTGTCTGTTCTGACCATGACGGAGCCGTCCCTGTCTGTTCTGACCAGGTGTGACGGAGCTGTCCCTGTCTGTTCTGATCAGGTGTGACGGAGCTGTCCCTGTCTGTTCTGACCAGGTGTGACGGAGCTGTCCCTGTCTGTTCTGACCAGGTGTGACGGACCCGTCCCTCTGTCCCTGTCTGTTCTGACCAGGTGTGACGGAGCTGTCCTTGTCTGTTCTGACCAGGTGTGACGGAGCTGTCCCTGTCTGTTCTGACCAGGTGTGACGGACCCGTCCCTCTGTCCCTGTCTGTTCTGACCAGGTGTGACGGAGCTGTCCCTGTCTGTTCTGACCAGGTGTGACGGAGCTGTCCCTGTCTGTTCTGACCAGGTGTGACGGACCCGTCCCTCTGTCTCTGTCTGTTCTGACCAGGTGTGACGGAGCTGTCCCTGTCTGTTCTGACCAGGTGTGACGGAGCTGTCCCTCTGTCCCTTTCTGTTCTGACCAGGTGTGACGGACCCGTCCCTCTGTCCCTGTCTGTTCTGACCAGGTGTGACGGAGCTGTCCCTGTCTGTTCTGACCAGGTGTGACGGACCCGTCCCTCTGTCTCTGTCTGTTCTGACCAGGTGTGACGGAGCCGTCCCTGTCTGTTCTGACCAGGTGTGACGGAGCTGTCCCTGTCTTTCTGACCAGGTGTGACGGAGCTGTCCCTGTCTGTTCTGACCAGGTGTGACGGACCCTCTGTCTCTGTCTGTTCTGACCAGGTGTGACGGAGCTGTCCCTGTCTGTTCTGACCAGGTGTGACGGACCCGTCCCTCTGTCCCTGTCTGTTCTGACCAGGTGTGACGGAGCTGTCCCTGTCTGTTCTGACCAGGTGTGACGGACCCGTCCCTCTGTCCCTGTCTGTTCTGACCAGGTGTGACGGAGCTGTCCCTGTCTGTTCTGACCAGGTGTGACGGAGCTGTCCCTCTGTCCCTGTCTGTTCTGACCATGTGTGACAGAGCTGTCCCTGTCTGTTCTGACCAGGTGTGACGGAGCTGTCCCTGTCTGTTCTGACCAGGTGTGACGGAGCCGTCCCTGTCTGTTCTGACCAGGTGTGACGGAGCTGTCCCTGTCTGTTCTGACCAGGTGTGACGGAGCTGTCCCTGTCTGTTCTGACCAGGTGTGACGGAGCCGTCCCTGTCTGTTCTGACCAGGTGTGACGGACCCGTCCCTCTGTCCCTGTCTGCTCTGACCAGGTGTGACGGACCCGTCCCTCTGTCCCTGTCTGTTCTGACCAGGTGTGACGGAGCTGTCCCTGTCTGTTCTGACCAGGTGTGACGGACCCGTCCCTCTGTCCCTGTCTGCTCTGACCAGGTGTGACGGACCCGTCCCTGTCTGTTCTGACCAGGTGTGACGGACCCCTCCCTCTGTCCCTGTCTGTTCTGACCAGGTGTGACGGAGCTGTCCCTGTCTGTTCTGACCAGGTGTGACGGAGCCGTCCCTGTCTGCTCTGACCAGGTGTGACGGAGCCGTCTCTGTCTGTTCTGACCAGGTGTGACGGACCCCTCCCTCTGTCCCTGTCTGCTCTGACCAGGTGTGACGGAGCTGTCCCTGTCTGTTCTGACCAGGTGTGACGGAGCTGTCCCTCTGTCCCTGTCTGTTCTGACCAGGTGTGACGGACCCTCTGTCTCTGTCTGTTCTGACCAGGTGTGACGGAGCTGTCCCTGTCTGTTCTGACCAGGTGTGACGGACCCCTCCCTCTGTCCCTGTCTGTTCTGACCAGGTGTGACGGAGCTGTCCCTGTCTGTTCTGACCAGGTGTGACGGACCCGTCCCTCTGTCCCTGTCTGCTCTGACCAGGTGTGACGGACCCGTCCCTGTCTGTTCTGACCAGGTGTGACGGACCCGTCCCTCTGTCCCTGTCTGTTCTAATCAGGTGTGACGGAGCTGTCCCTGTCTGTTCTGACCAGGTGTGACGGAGCTGTCCCTGTCTGTTCTGACCAGGTGTGACGGAGCTGTCCCTGTCTGTTCTGACCAGGTGTGACGGAGCTGTCCCTGTCTGTTCTGACCAGGTGTGACGGAGCCGTCCCTCTGTCTCTGTCTGTTCTGACCAGGTGTGACGGAGCCGTCCCTGTCTGTTCTGACCAGGTGTGACGGAGCCGTCCCTCTGTCTCTGTCTGTTCTGACCAGGTGTGACGGAGCTGTCCCTGTCTGTTCTGACCAGGTGTGACGGAGCTGTCCCTGTCTGTTCTGACCAGGTGTGACGGAGCCGTCCCTGTCTGTTCTGACCAGGTGTGACGGAGCCGTCTCTGTCTGTTCTGACCAGGTGTGACGGACCCGTCCCTCTGTCCCTGTCTGTTCTGACCAGGTGTGACGGAGCTGTCCCTGTCTGTTCTGACCAGGTGTGACGGACCCGTCCCTCTGTCCCTGTCTGTTCTAATCAGGTGTGACGGAGCTGTCCCTGTCTGTTCTGACCAGGTGTGACGGGGCTGTCCCTGTCTGTTCTGACCAGGTGTGACGGAGCCGTCCCTCTGTCTCTGTCTGTTCTGACCAGGTGTGACGGACCCGTCCCTCTGTCCCTGTCTGCTCTGACCAGGTGTGACGGAGCCGTCCCTGTCTGTTCTGACCAGGTGTGACGGAGCCGTCCCTGTCTGTTCTGACCAGGTGTGACGGAGCTGTCCCTCTGTCTCTGTCTGTTCTGACCAGGTGTGACGGAGCTGTCCCTGTCTGTTCTGACCAGGTGTGGCGGAGCCGTCCCTCTGTCCCTGTCTGCTCTGACCATGACGGAGCTGTCCATGTCTGCTCTGACCAGGTGTGACGGAGCTGTCCCTGTCTGTTCTGACCAGGTGTGACGGGGCTGTCCCTGTCTGTTCTGACCAGGTGTGACGGAGCTGTCCCTGTCTGCTCTGACCAGGTGTGACGGAGCTGTCCCTGTCTGTTCTGACCAGGTGTGACGGAGCTGTCCCTGTCTGTTCTGACCAGGTGTGACGGAGCTGTCCCTCTGTCTCTGTCTGTTCTGACCAGGTGTGACGGAGCTGTCCCTGTCTGTTCTGACCAGGTGTGGCGGAGCCGTCCCTCTGTCCCTGTCTGCTCTGACCATGACGGAGCTGTCCATGTCTGCTCTGACCAGGTGTGACGGAGCTGTCCCTGTCTGTTCTGACCAGGTGTGACGGGGCTGTCCCTGTCTGTTCTGACCAGGTGTGACGGAGCTGTCCCTGTCTGCTCTGACCAGGTGTGACGGAGCTGTCCCTGTCTGTTCTGACCAGGTGTGACGGAGCTGTCCCTGTCTGCTCTGACCAGGTGTGACGGAGCTGTCCCTGTCTGTTCTGACCAGGTGTGACGGAGCCGTCTGCTGTTGAGTCGGCGGCGGCGGCGACGGTGACGACGGCGGCGGGACGGAAGGAGAGCTCGATCGCTGTGCCGTCACCAGGTGGCAGTACCAGCAGCGTGACGCCGCCCGCCCAGCGGAGACACACGAGGAGCATCGGCTCCGGATCGGCCAATAAAGGTACCGTCAGCGGAAACGAGCGGGGGGCATTCCTGCGTGACTGCATTGCTCCGTAAAGGCAACTCAAACGATACGGTATACTGTATAGACGGTCCTGTGCGTGAAATTCCCGCTATGCAAATCAGTACAAGGAGGGCATAGGTGAATTTGAATCCCAGCTATTCGGATTAATGCAAAGAGGATGTGGTTAAAGAAGCCTGAGATCCGTGGGTGCCGGATTCGGTCAATAGGCCTTGAGCACACTGTTAAGCCTAGCTGACGTGTTGTTTCTCTGTGTGCCACAGGCAGTCGTGCCTCGATAATCGGCGGCCTGGGGTCGCGGACCGGCAGCTCCGGCTCTCAGGGCGGCTCAGCCCCGCCGCCCGCCGCCGCCGCCGCCTCCACCGACCACCAGCCACCGCCGCCGCCACCGCCGTCTGCCACCCAGCCGCTGCAGTCACACTCTCCAGCCGCCCCCGCTCCCGCTCCCGCCCCCGCCTCCGCCTCCGCCTCCGCCTCCGCCTCCGCCTCCGCCTCCGCCTCCGCCTCCGCCTCCGCCTCCGCCTCCGCCTCCGCCTCCGCCTCCGCCTCCGCCTCCGCCTCCGCCTCCGCCCCCGCCCCCGCCCCCGCCTCCGCCCCCGCCCCCGCCCCCGCCCTCGCTTCAGCCGCCGCCGCAGCGGCAGCAGCGGCAGCAACAGCAGCGGCGGCAGCGGCGGCAGCAGCGGCGGCAGCAGCGGCGGCGGCGCCGAGCAGTGAGTTGACACTAGTGACTAGGGTCTGACCAGTACAGCTGGTCGTGTTTGTTGATGCCTATGCAAAGTTTCGCTTTTGGAAAGAGGGCCCTAAGTGGAGCATCATACTACGTCCTGCCATGCTGTACTAGTATGTCCACTGTTTGGTGATATTGTCTGTGACCTCATACACTTATTTGTATCCATTCCTAAACAGCTCACTTCTACATTGCTTCCATATGAGATCAGTACGGTTCTGTGTCGTATGCGGCCGAAATCGATACACTATCGTAATACGACCTGATACAGTCCTCAGGCCCTGATTCTGTGGGTCAGTATTGTGCTGTGTTTGACATGACCTGGGTTCTTATCTCTGTGTGTGCAGGGGCAGCTGAGTCCGGCACCGTCTCACTGGCTCCGGGCCGGGCCAAGTGTAACAGCGTGCTCCACCTGTTCGGAGCCTGGCTGTTCGAGGCGGCTCTGGTCGGCACCAGCGTCCACAACTCGGCCAAACGCACACAGGGTACAGTGCGCACTGTACAGTCACAGTAGGGCAAAGCGAAATGGCATCTACTGAGGTGTCATCTTGTAATGAGACGATTGGTTTCTGACCGACTTACTCGTTGTCATGTTTCCAAATTGTGTATATAAACATCGATTTGGTAATCAATCTGTGACATTTTTGCAAGATTTCATGGACCGATACCATCGCGGTATAATTTGTTTTGTAATTTTCATCACCATCATCCCCGCCTGTGTGTTTGTATCCACAGGTCAGAGTAAGCGAGCCAGCGCGGCGTACCTGGACTCGCGCAAGTCGTCCACCAGCTCCCAGACCCCGGAGCCGGCCGAGCTGCCGGCCACCGTCACTGCCGACAAGTTCGAGCGGGGCCGCGCTGAGGCATTAGGCGCCCTGTGCCGCATCTTCTGCGCCAAGAAAACCTCCGAGGAGATCCTGCCGTCATACCTGGCCAGCTTCTACCTGGTGCTGTACGAGGTGCTGTCCGACAGAGAGGTGAGAATTCCTACGCGAGGTGTTGTCCGACAGAGAGGTATGAGAGGTTCGCCACCGACAGCGTTACCCGGCGAAGAGTGGACTGTGCAACAGGCAGAGTATGTGCTGGCGAGCATTTGACTGTCTTTACCGATCCGTCTGTCTTCTCGTGTATCACCTGGCCTGGCCATCTCCATCTCATCATTTGACCGTCTTGCCAGCAGAACATCTTCCTGTATGACATTCATGGGTCTGTCTATCTGATTGTCTGACCGCCTGGCCGTCTGCCCGTCTGCGCATCTACCCGTCTGCTCGTCTGCCCGTCTACCCGTCTACCCGTCTGTCCGCCTGTCCGCCTGTCCGCCTGTCCGCCTGTCCGCCTGTCCGCCTGTCCGCCTGCCCGCCTGCCCGCCTGGCCGTCGGCCCGTCGGCCCGTCTGCCCGTCCTCCAGTGCCCATTGCACCATATAAGTTTCTGCCCGTCTGACCCCCCCCCCCCCCCCGTAGCTGACGTAACGTCTCCCCGTCTGTCCCGCCGCGGCAGGCTACGGAGGTGAGTCAGAACCTGGCGGCCATCCTGCTGAACTGCTCCAGCCTGCTGCAGCTCGACCTGGACGGCGTCAACTGTCTGCTGCCGTCGCTCACCGACGCCGTGCACCATGTTATCGCATCGCCGCGGCCCATCACAGTCAGGTGAGGTGGCCGAGTGCAGTGAGCTGTCGCATCGCCGCGGCCCATCACAGTCAGGTGAGGTGGCCGAGTGCAGTGCGCTGTCGCATCGCCGCGGCCCATCACAGTCAGGTGAGGTGGCCGAGTGCAGTGAGCTGTCGCATCGCCGCGGCCCATCACAGTCAGGTGAGGTGGCCGAGTGCAGTGCGCTGTCGCATCGCCGCGGCCCATCACAGTCAGGTGAGGTGGCCGAGTGCAGTGAGCTGTCGCATCGCCGCGGCCCATCACAGTCAGGTGAGGTGGCCGAGTGCAGTGCGCTGTCGCATCGCCGCGGCCCATCACAGTCAGGTGAGGTGGCCGAGTGCAGTGAGCTGTCGCATCGCCGCGGCCCATCACAGTCAGGTGAGGTGGCCGAGTGCAGTGCGCTGTCGCATCGCCGCGGCCCATCACAGTCAGGTGAGGTGGCCGAGTGCAGTGCGCTGTCGCATCGCCGCGGCCCATCACAGTCAGGTGAGGTGGCCGAGTGCAGTGAGCTGTCGCATCGCCGCGGCCCATCACAGTCAGGTGAGGTGGCCGAGTGCAGTGAGCTGTCGCATCGCCGCGGCCCATCACAGTCAGGTGAGGTGGCCGAGTGCAGTGCGCTGTCGCATCGCCGCGGCCCATCACAGTCAGGTGAGGTGGCCGAGTGCAGTGCGCTGTCGCATCGCCGCGGCCCATCACAGTCAGGTGAGGTGGCCGAGTGCAGTGAGCTGTCGCATCGCCGCGGCCCATCACAGTCAGGTGAGGTGGCCGAGTGCAGTGCGCTGTCGCATCGCCGCGGCCCATCACAGTCAGGTGAGGTGGCCGAGTGCAGTGCGCTGTCGCATCGCCGCGGCCCATCACAGTCAGGTGAGGTGGCCGAGTGCAGTGAGCTGTCGCATCGCCGCGGCCCATCACAGTCAGGTGAGGTGGCCGAGTGCAGTGAGCTGTCGCATCGCCGCGGCCCATCACAGTCAGGTGAGGTGGCCGAGTGCAGTGCGCTGTCGCATCGCCGCGGCCCATCACAGTCAGGTGAGGTGGCCGAGTGCAGTGCGCTGTCGCTTCGCCGCGGCCCATCACAGTCAGGTGAGGTGGCCGAGTGCAGTGAGCTGTCGCATCGCCGCGGCCCATCACAGTCAGGTGAGGTGGCCGAGTGCAGTGAGCTGTCGCATCGCCGCGGCCCATCACAGTCAGGTGAGGTGGCCGAGTGCAGTGCGCTGTCGCATCGCCGCGGCCCATCACAGTCAGGTGAGGTGGCCGAGTGCAGTGCGCTGTCGCTTCGCCGCGGCCCATCACAGTCAGGTGAGGTGGCCGAGTGCAGTGAGCTGTCGCATCGCCGCGGCCCATCACAGTCAGGTGAGGTGGCCGAGTGCAGTGAGCTGTCGCATCGCCGCGGCCCATCACAGTCAGGTGAGGTGGCCGAGTGCAGTGCGCTGTCGCTTCGCCGCGGCCCATCACAGTCAGGTGAGGTGGCCGAGTGCAGTGCGCTGTCGCTTCGCCGCGGCCCATCACAGTCAGGTGAGGTGGCCGAGTGCAGTGCGCTGTCGCATCGCCGCGGCCCATCACAGTCAGGTGAGGTGGCCGAGTGCAGTGCGCTGTCGCATCGCCGCGGCCCATCACAGTCAGGTGAGGTGGCCGAGTGCAGTGAGCTGTCGCATCGCCGCGGCCCATCACAGTCAGGTGAGGTGGCCGAGTGCAGTGCGCTGTCGCATCGCCGCGGCCCATCACAGTCAGGTGAGGTGGCCGAGTGCAGTGCGCTGTCGCATCGCCGCGGCCCATCACAGTCAGGTGAGGTGGCCGAGTGCAGTGAGCTGTCGCATCGCCGCGGCCCATCACAGTCAGGTGAGGTGGCCGAGTGCAGTGAGCTGTCGCATCGCCGCGGCCCATCACAGTCAGGTGAGGTGGCCGAGTGCAGTGCGCTGTCGCATCGCCGCGGCCCATCACAGTCAGGTGAGGTGGCCGAGTGCAGTGCGCTGTCGCTTCGCCGCGGCCCATCACAGTCAGGTGAGGTGGCCGAGTGCAGTGAGCTGTCGCATCGCCGCGGCCCATCACAGTCAGGTGAGGTGGCCGAGTGCAGTGAGCTGTCGCATCGCCGCGGCCCATCACAGTCAGGTGAGGTGGCCGAGTGCAGTGCGCTGTCGCATCGCCGCGGCCCATCACAGTCAGGTGAGGTGGCCGAGTGCAGTGCGCTGTCGCTTCGCCGCGGCCCATCACAGTCAGGTGAGGTGGCCGAGTGCAGTGAGCTGTCGCATCGCCGCGGCCCATCACAGTCAGGTGAGGTGGCCGAGTGCAGTGAGCTGTCGCATCGCCGCGGCCCATCACAGTCAGGTGAGGTGGCCGAGTGCAGTGCGCTGTCGCTTCGCCGCGGCCCATCACAGTCAGGTGAGGTGGCCGAGTGCAGTGCGCTGTCGCTTCGCCGCGGCCCATCACAGTCAGGTGAGGTGGCCGAGTGCAGTGCGCTGTCGCATCGCCGCGGCCCATCACAGTCAGGTGAGGTGGCCGAGTGCAGTGCGCTGTCGCATCGCCGCGGCCCATCACAGTCAGGTGAGGTGGCCGAGTGCAGTGCGCTGTCGCTTCGCCGCGGCCCATCACAGTCAGGTGAGGTGGCCGAGTGCAGTGCGCTGTCGCATCGCCGCGGCCCATCACAGTCAGGTGAGGTGGCCGAGTGCAGTGCGCTGTCGCATCGCCGCGGCCCATCACAGTCAGGTGAGGTGGCCGAGTGCAGTACGCTGTCGCACTACCCGGTATATCGTCCCGTTGAAAGCCAGCGTAGTGGATCGTCATAATAGCCGTGCTGTCGGTCTGTTAAATACCGGCGCTTTGTAAGCAGGATTCCTACCTTGATGCCACGGATTATAACCTGTGTGGTTGATGTGGTGCTTGACCGACTGCGCCGCTGGCTGAGAACATGGGTGGCCTGTAGCACTGGCCGCTGTAAGGGCTACCAACTTGCCATTCTGCCATGCTGAATGTGAGCTGTGTTTGACGGTCTTGTCTGCCATCCGTCCCACAGAGACAGCGAGGTGTCGGGGGCGGCGCTCCGCAGAGCCTCGGTTCGGCTGCTGGTCTCCATGCTGGCTTTGCCGCTGCATTTCCAGGTACGGTGACACTCTCATTTGCCTCAGATTCTGTCTCTGCCTCTGGCTTGCTTCCTCTTTCCATCCACGGCGCCTGTTTTGCTCACTCATTGGTGTTACTGTCAATTAGTGAGCCCTTCTCTCCCACTCCTCGTGGTGACTTATCACGGCAGCCAGTTACGGTACTTATCACGGTACTTATCACGGCAGCCAGTTACGGTACTTATCACGGCAGCCAGTTACGGTACTTATCACGGCAGCCAGTTACGGTACTTATCACGGTACTTATCACGGCAGCCAGTTACGGTACTTATCACGGCAGCCAGTTACGGTACTTATCACGGCAGCCAGTTACGGTACTTATCACGGTACTTATCACGGCAGCCAGTTACGGTACTTATCACGGTACTTATCACGGCAGCCAGTTACGGTACTTATCACGGCAGCCAGTTACGGTACTTATCACGGCAGCCAGTTACGGTACTTATCACGGCAGCCAGTTACGGTACTTATCACGGCAGCCAGTTACGGTACTTATCACGGTACTTATCACGGCAGCCAGTTACGGTACTTATCACGGTACTTATCACGGCAGCCAGTTACGGTACTTATCACGGCAGCCAGTTACGGTACTTATCACGGCAGCCAGTTACGGTACTTATCACGGTACTTATCACGGCAGCCAGTTACGGTACTTATCACAGCCAGTTACGGTACTTATGACGGCAGCCAGTTACGGTACTTATCACGGCAGCCAGTTACGGTACTTATCACGGCAGCCAGTTACGGTACTTATCACGGTACTTATCACGGCAGCCAGTTACGGTACTTATCACAGCCAGTTACGGTACTTATGACGGCAGCCAGTTACGGTACTTATCACGGCAGCCAGTTACGGTACTTATCACGGCAGCCAGTTACGGTACTTATCACGGTACTTATCACGGCAGCCAGTTACGGTACTTATCACGGCAGCCAGTTACGGTACTTATCACGGCAGCCAGTTACGGTACTTATCACGGCAGCCAGTTACGGTACTTATCACGGCAGCCAGTTGCGGTACTTATCACAGCCAGTTACGGTACTTATGACTGCAGCCAGTTACGGTACTTATCACGGCAGCCAGCTACGTTACTTATCACGGCAGCCAGTTACGGTACTTATCACGGTACTTATCACGGCAGCCAGTTACGGTACTTATCACGGCAGCCAGTTACGGTACTTATCACGGCAGCCAGTTACGGTACTTATCACGGTACTTATCACGGCAGCCAGTTACGGTACTTATCACGGTACTTATCACGGCAGCCAGTTACGGTACTTATCACGGCAGTCAGTTACGGTACTTATCACGGTACTTATCACGGCAGTCAGTTACGGTACTTATCACGGTACTTATCACGGCAGCCAGTTACGGTACTTATCACGGCAGCCGGTTACGGTACTTATCACGGCAGTCAGTTACGGTACTTATCACGGTACTTATCACGCCAGCCAGTTACGGTACTTATCAGCCAGTTACGGTACTTATCACGGCAGCCAGTTACGGTACTTATCAGCCAGTTACGGTACTTATCACGGCAGCGCCAGTTACGGTACTTATCACGGCAGCCAGTTACGGTACTTATCACGGCAGCCAGTTACGGTACTTATCACGGCAGTCAGTTACGGTACTTATCACGGCAGCCAGTTACGGTACTTATCACGGCAGCAGCCAGTTACGGTACTTATCACGGCAGCAGCCAGTTACGGTACTTATCACGGCAGCCAGTTACGGTACTTATAACGGCAGCCAGTTACGGTACTTATCACGGCAGCCAGTTACGGTGTTTATCACGGTACTTATCACGGCAGTCAGTTACAGTACTTATCACGGTACTTATCACGGCAGCCAGTTACGGTACTTATCACGGTACTTATCACGGCAGCCAGTTACGGTACTTATCACGGCAGGCAGTTACGGTACTTATCACGGCAGCCAGTTACGGTACTTATCACGGCAGCCAGTTACGGTACTTATCACGGTACTTATCACGGCAGTCAGTTACGGTACTTATCACGGCAGCCAGTTACGGTACTTATCACGGCAGCCAGTTACGGTACTATCACGGCAGCCAGTTACGGTACTTATCACGGTACTTATCACGGCAGCCAGTTACGGTACTTATCACGGCAGCCAGTTACGGTACTTATCACGTTACTTATCACGGCAGCCAGTTACGGTACTTATAACGGCAGCCAGTTACGGTACTTATCACGGCAGCCAGTTACGGTACTTATCACGGCAGCCAGTTACGGTACTTATCACGGCAGCCAGTTACGGTACTTATCACGGCAGCCAGTTACGGTACTTATCACGGTACTTATCACGGCAGCCAGTTACGGTACTTATCACGGCAGCCAGTTACGGTACTTATCACGGCAGCCAGTTACGGTACTTATCACGGTACTTATCACGGCAGCCAGTTACGGTACTTATCACGGCAGCCAGTTACGGTACTTATCACGGCAGCCAGTTACGGTACTTATCACGGCAGCCAGTTACGGTACTTATCACGGCAGTCAGTTACGGTACTTATCACGGTACTTATCACGGCAGCCAGTTACGGTACTTATCACGGCAGCCAGTTACGGTACTTATCACGGTACTTATCACGGCAGCCAGTTACGGTACTTATCACGGTACTTATCACGGCAGCCAGTTACGGTACTTATCACGGCAGTCAGTTACGGTACTTATCACGGTACTTATCACGGCAGCCAGTTACGGTACTTATCACGGTACTTATCACGGCAGCCAGTTACGGTACTTATCACGGCAGCCAGTTACGGTACTTATCACGGCAGCCAGTTACGGTACTTATCACGGTACTTATCACGGCAGCCAGTTACGGTACTTATCACGGCAGCCAGTTACGGTACTTATCACGGCAGCCAGTTACGGTACTTATCACGGTACTTATCACGGCAGCCAGTTACGGTACTTATCACGGCAGCCAGTTACGGTACTTATCACGGCAGCCAGTTACGGTACTTATCACGGCAGCCAGTTACGGTACTTATCACAGTACTTATCACGGCAGCCAGTTACGGTACTTATCACGGTACTTATCACGGCAGCCAGTTACGGTACTTATCACGGCAGCCAGCTACGGTACTTATCACGGCAGCCAGTTACGGTACTTATCACGGCAGCCAGTTACGGTACTTATCACGGTACTTATCACGGCAGCCAGTTACGGTACTTATCACGGCAGCCAGTTACGGTACTTATCACGGTACTTATCACGGCAGTCAGTTACGGTACTTATCACGGTACTTATCACGGCAGCCAGTTACGGTACTTATCACGGCAGCCAGTTACGGTACAACTCTGATGCTTTGCAGTCTTCGATCTTGTTGTGGGTGTTTGATTTGTGCTTTGCGTATTCATATTTAAAGGGAGTGTGTCTACTGTTTTGGAATGTCAAAAATATTTGTCTTACTTAAGCTATTGGTTTGATTGGTGGATACGATGAAATTCACATCTGGAGCCCCCTGAGGTTGATTTTTCATTTTTATTGTTTTTGCTTATTTTTCGTTTCGATGCCTATAAGAACGACCACCACAGCGCTATCGCAAGACGATGTGTAAAACGGCGCACTTAAGACAATACAATTACTGCCACATCATGCAAGATAGAGAGACAAGTTTTGCACAGCATGTTCTTGCCACTATTAATTTTACTATGTGCAAGTTTCGTAGCTCTAAATTGATATCTTCGTCGAAAAATGGCCATGAAGCATTGAGAGTAGGGGGACAGACGGTACTGTTCGGCTGCTGCTATCAGCGCACACGAGCTGTTTTGTCGAATTGCTATTGGCCGGCGCTAACGATATGCTAGCAAATTTGGATTCATATTTCGATTTTAGCAATGCTTCTAGTAGACGTGGTAAGCCCTCTGGAGCGGACCCGATATTTTGTGTCTTCTACCAGCCAGTTCCTGGAGTCTTTGGAATATCTTAGCAACTAGGGTGAATCTGGAGAAATTAAGTCATGTTTCAATTCAGAAAATTGTGTTCTATAAACCAGTGTCAATAACCCTCAAATGAGCAATGTCAGTAGACACTCTCCCTTTTAAGTTGTTCTGCTAATTCGTTTAATTATTAGCAATCGCGATGTTATGATGACATTTCTTGAACTTTCCTAAGTTAAGCGACTGTGTCCTATCTGTAGTGCGTTAGTTCCGCACCTGACGGACCTGACGCACCTGACGCACCTGACGCACCTGACGCACCTGACGAACCTGACGAACCTGACGGACCTGACGAACCTGACGGACCTGACGAACCTGACGGACCTGACGAACCTGACGCACCTGACGCACCTGACGCACCTGACGCACTTTACGCACCTGACGCACCTGACGCACCTGACGCACCTGACGCACCTGGCCACCGCCAGGGCCTGCCGGTGCGAGAGCCCGTGACTAACGACCGGCCGCCGGTGAGCTTCCTGCAGCTGCGGCCGCGCCTGGTCGGCCTTCTCATCACCGGGCTGCAGCAGGAGGCCGACCCCGTCAACTGCCAGATGATGCTCGGTACGGACTGGCTGTGTTGTGTGTTGTGGCCGAAACTCACTCATCTCGGTCTCCAGATGTACGGTATGGACTGGCTGTGTTGTGTGTTGTGGCCGAAACTCACTCATCTCGGTCTCCAGATGTACGGTATGAACTGGCTGTGTTGTGTGTTGTGGCCGAAACTCACTCATCTCGGTCTCGAAATTTATAATGCACGAGGTACTCATTATTGTGCGATATTCAGACATTCCAATTTGTCGACTTTCTGATCCCTTAATCTGTATTGCAGCTGAGCAGTACGGAGTTGTGTCATGCGTTGAGACTCGATATGGTCATGTGTACGGAGTTGTGTCGTGCGTTGAGACACGATATGGTCATGTGTACGGAGTTGTGTCGTGCGTTGAGACACGATATGGTCATGTGTACGGAGTTGTGTCGTGCGCTGAGACACGATATGGTCATGTGTCAGGATGGTAGCATTGCTCTCATTATGCCGTAGCCATGCATTTCTAGCTGCGGTGTGCTCCTGTCTCAGGCGGGCTGCTGATGTGCGTCCAGGACGCTGGTGTGCGTCCAGGACGCTGATGTGCGTCCAGGACGCTGATGTGCGTCCAGGACAGTGACCTGGTAACTGGCTGGGTGCTCCTGTCTCAGGCGGGCTGCTGATGTGCGTCCAGGACGCTGATGTGCGTCCAGGACGCTGATGTGCGTCCAGGACAGTGACCTGGTAACTGACTGGGTGCTCCTGTCTCAGGCGGGCTGCTGATGTGCGTCCAGGACGCTGATGTGCGTCCAGGACGCTGATGTGCGTCCAGGACAGTGACCTGGTAACTGACTGTACTCCTGTCTCAGGCGGGCTGATGATGTGCGTCCAGGACAGTGCCCTGTACGAGGAGTCGTGTCACGGACTTCACGAGGCGGCCGCCGGGGCGCAGCATGTCATATCAGGTTAGTCAGCGGGGTACCTCCGCTTGGATTAGGCCACTCATAACATCCACCCACAGGGCTGGCGCGGCGCCTAGCCGTGCGTCCGAACTGAGCCAGAGCTGCACAGGACTCGTGCCGGAGGGTTACTGTACTGCAGCTGAACATGTCTACGTTGTGTATATCGCCTGGACGTCGACGATCGTCAATGGTGCAGTGATGTTGCTGTTAGTGGAGCCGGTGAGGTAGGCCAGTTCAGTTTGGTGTCTGTCGTATGAGTGGTGCCGTTGTGTGGATTGCAGTCTGTGTCCCCCCCCCCCCCCCCCCGAGTGTGGTTGTCGTTTGCTGGAGCGCAAGGAGAGGTGGGACTGGGACGAAGTTGTACATTTTAGTTATCTGGAGCTGGAACGATGCTAATTGTTTATATAACATCGGGCAGGAACACCAACTTGCTGAGAAACAAAGAACTGCCTCATTAATCATTATCTAACACTTTTGTATAGCCTGTGATTACAAATTTGCTTCTATGAACGCTGTTGAACGCTTATTTTTAACCAAATTTGCGCTCGATAGCCGTTGAATATATTGCTCACGTGACGGACAGCACGACTGCCCGCATTTAAATGTGCCTAATGATGCTACTTTACACTTGACTACGTGTACAGCCAAGCCCCTCTCATTTTTTTCTTCTGTACCATGCCTGTTCAGAGATAACATGCAGTGCACAGTTTTTACATAACATGTAACACGCGTGTACAGTTGTGTACAGTTTTGCACAGTTGTGTACAGTTTTGTGCAGTGTGCGCCGTGTCTCCGTCTGTCTCCACAGCGGCCCCAGACAGCCTGAGTGCCTCGAGTGACGTCAGTTTTCCTGAGGAGCCGGCCGAGGAACATCCAGCCATCGGTAACGCTGCCTAGTGTCTACCCCACCCACCCACCCCACCCCCACCACACCGTCCTCCGACGCGTCTCACCGTCCTCCGCCGCCACTGCCGGGCGGTGGCGGTGGTGCGTCCCGTTCACTGACCTCGGTGGTGGGATCATCACGTCTCGCACCGGCCGCCGCACGCTGTCGCATACTTCAGCTCACCTGCTGCCACCTGGTGACGGTCTGCAGAAGCTGAATTGTCCGTTGTCTCCGCTGGGCGTCGCTGTGGTCGCCGTGGCATGCCTGATAGCTTCGGGGCTTGTCGGTTTTCTGTCTCTGGCTTCCTCGATCTTCTGACGGTGGCGGAGTCGGTGTCGGTAGTTGCAGATGGAGAGGGAGCGTGACGGTGTCTGTGTGTGACGGTCACTCTTCGCACCAGCTGCTCTTCTGTCACCGCAACACGGGCTGGTTGTGTGTGTCGAGACAGCACCGTGCACCCGCTGCTCTGACCGGGGTGAGACAGCACTGTGCACCCGCTGATCTGACCGGGGTTAGACCTAACACTTGTGGTGACGGACTGCATCGGGTTATTTTAGGATAGTACTCAGAACAGTGACAGAATAACGCTTAGTCGTTGGGGTGATAGTGTTTTGGTGAAGGTTTCAGTGTGCGTGTCATGATGTTTGCATTTCGCACTGAACAGTTGATGTTGAACCTAGCAAGTGTTATCAGTTTTCGACCCTTCTTATGCATAAGGAGTCATCACCATATTTCCCTTTTTGCATAATTATTTCCTCGAGTTGCAAATCTGTCTGTCATTTACACCAGTTTTGTGATGCTAGATTGCAAATATGCACATGTTCAATAATCGCTGCTGGCGTTCGAAAGATTTCAGCGACTGATTGCCTGAGGTTCCAACCACCAACATTTTTCCACTGGTTCACTGGCTCGCATGTCAGCATCAGCAAACCCACAACACTCTCAGCGCACCGAGACGACAGCCACTATCGATATCTTCATTCTTCACTCCTCCACTGCGACGGAATCTCCCGCCGGATGTTCGCGTATGACGTCATGTTGGCCTGCCTCTCCGCCTTGTTACTTCACCCGGATATGCCTGACTGCTGTGTGACGTCATCCTCGCTTAGCTGACTTACATTGTGACGTCACGTTGACCTGCCGCATGACGTCACCCGCCCGCCGCCGGCAGACTCTGCGCGCGGTCTGTACGTGCGCGCCATCTACCTGGTCTGTCACCGGCTGATGACCTCGTGGAAGGCGGAGCTGAACACTTCGCTGGCGGCGCTGGAGCTGCTGGCCGGCCTGGCCAGAGTCCGACTACAACACCAGGGTACGTCGGATCTGTCACAGTCTGACCCCAGTCCAGGTGCCGCCCTTGGTGCCGAGGTTGGTGCCGCTGTTGGTGCCGCTGTTGGTGCCGCTGTTGGTGCCGCTGTTGGTGCCGCGGTTGGTGCCGCTGTTGGTGCCGCTGTTGGTGCCGAGGTTGATGCCGCTGTTGGTGCCGCGGTTGGTGCCGAGGTTGGTGCCGCTGTTGGTGCCGCGGTTGGTGCCGCTGTTGGTGCCGCTGTTGGTGCCGCTGTTGGTGCCGAGGTTGGTGCCGCTGTTGGTGCCGCGGTTGGTGCCGCTGTTGGTGCCGCTGTTGGTGCCGAGGTTGATGCCGCTGTTGGTGCCGCGGTTGGTGCCGAGGTTGGTGCCGCTGTTGGTGCCGCTGTTGGTGCCGCTGTTGGTGCCGCGGTTGGTGCCGCTGTTGGTGCCGAGGTTGATGCCGCTGTTGGTGCCGCGGTTGGTGCCGAGGTTGGTGCCGCTGTTGGTGCCGCGGTTGGTGCCGCTGTTGGTGCCGCTGTTGGTGCCGCTGTTGGTGCCGCGGTTGGTGCCGAGGTTGGTGCCGCTGTTGGTGCCGCTGTTGGTGCCGCTGTTGGTGCCGCTGTTGGTGCCGCTGTTGGTGCCGAGGTTGGTGCCGCTGTTGGTGCCGCGGTTGGTGCCGCTGTTGGTGCCGCTGTTGGTGCCGAGGTTGATGCCGCTGTTGGTGCCGCGGTTGGTGCCGAGGTTGGTGCCGCTGTTGGTGCCGCTGTTGGTGCCGCTGTTGGTGCCGCGGTTGGTGCCGCTGTTGGTGCCGAGGTTGATGCCGCTGTTGGTGCCGCGGTTGGTGCCGAGGTTGGTGCCGCTGTTGGTGCCGCGGTTGGTGCCGCTGTTGGTGCCGCTGTTGGTGCCGCTGTTGGTGCCGCTGTTGGTGCCGAGGTTGGTGCCGCTGTTGGTGCCGCGGTTGGTGCCGCTGTTGGTACCGCTGTTGGTGCCGAGGTGGGTGCCGCTGTTGGTGCCCCTGTTGGTGCCGCGGGTTGGTGCCGCCCCTGGTTCCACCCTTGATTCTACTCCTGGTTCCACTAAGATTCCATCCCAGGGACAGTCATGCCGCGCCCTCCTGACCGCTGGAACGTGTCTTCCTCTGTAATCGATGTGCTTGTTGAACTTGTTTTTATATCATAATGCGGATGACGAGCCAATGCTCACCGCTCGTCTATGGTCCTCATCTGTATGATGACGTCAGCTCGGTATTTTGTACAGCCCGCAGAGGGACTGGTGAGTCGGAGTCAGCGACTCGAGTTGCGTCAGCTAAGTCAACCAGGCTGACCTCTGTCGTATCTGTTTGTGTGAACTGATATAGCTTGCGTTGTTGTGTGGTTGTAATGTCACTGTGTTTTAAATTGCGTCTACAAGTTTTATGTATGCCAAACAAGTTCTTATAGTGTAGCCAATAAGCGCGCCCGTCACTGTGTTATAGCCAATCAGCGTGCCCTTCACTGTGTTCCGACCAATCAGCGTGCCCTTCACTGTGTTCTGACCAATCAGCGTGCCCTTCACTGTGTTCTGACCAATCAGCGCGTCCGTTCCGTCGCTGCAGATGTGGTGGAGTGTAAGCGGGCTGTCAAGTGGCTGTGTGACTACATATGCTACCAGTGCTCCCGCCCGCCCCCGGCACACTCCAAGGTAAGGCCGCTCCCCCGTACACACCAAGGTAGGGCCGCTCCCCCGTACACTCCAAGGTAAGGCCGCTCCCCCGTACACTCCAAGGTAGGGCCGCTCTCCCATGCAATCCAAGGTAGGGCCGCTCCCCCGTACACTCCAATGTAGGGCGCTCTCCCGTACACTCCAAGGTAGGGCCGCTCCCCCGTACACTCCAAGGTAGGGCTGCTCCCCCGTACACTCCAAGGTAGGGCCGCTGCCCCGTACACTCCAAGGTAGGGCCGCTCCCCCGTACACTCCAAGGTAGGAAGCTCCCCGTACACACCAAGGTAAGGCCGCTCCCCCGTACACACCAAGGTAGGGCCGCTCCCCCGTACACTCCAAGGTAGGGCCGCTCCCCCGTACACTCCAAGGTAGGGCCGCTCCCCCGTACACTCCAAGGTAGGGCCGCTCCCCCGTACACTCCAAGGTAGGCCCGCTGCCCCGTACACTCCAAGGTAGGGCCGCTGCCCCGTACACTCCAAGGTAAGGCCGCTGCCCCGTACACTCCAAGGTAGGGCCGCTCCCCCGTACTCTCCATGGTAGGGCCGCTCCTCCGTACACTCCAAGGTAGGGCCGCTCCCCCGTACACTCCAAGGTAGGCCCCCTGCCCCGTACACTCCAAGGTAGGGTCGCTCCCCCGTACACTCCAAGGTAGGGCCGCTCCCCCGTACACTCCAAGGTAGGCCCGCTGCCCCGTACACTCCAAGGTAGGGCCGCTCCCCCGTACACTCCAAGGTAGGGCCGCTCCTCCGTACACTCCAAGGTAGGGCCGCTGCCCCGTACACTCCAAAGTAGGCCCGCTGCCCCGTACACTCCAAGGTAGGGCCGCTCCCCCGTACACTCCAAGGTAGGGCCGCTCCCCCGTACACTCCAAGGTAAGGCCGCTACCCCGTACACTCCAAGGTAGGGCCGCTCCCCGTACACTCCAAGGTAGGGCCGCTCGCCCGTACACTCCAAGGTAGGGCCGCTCCCCCGTACACTCCAAGGTAAGGCCGCTCCCCCGTACACTCCAAGGTAGGCCCGCTGCCCCGTACACTCCAAGGTAGGGCCGCTCCCCCGTACACTCCAAGGTAAGGCCGCTCCTCCGTACACTCCAAGGTAGGACCGTTCCCCGTACACTCCAAGGTAGGGCCGCTCCCCCGTACACTCCAAGGTAGGGCCGCTCCTCCGTACACCCCAAGGTAGGGCCGCTGCCCCGTACACTCCAAAGCAGGCCCGCTGCCCCGTACACTCCAAGGTAGGGCCTCTCCCCCGTACACTCCAAGGTAGGGCCGCTCCCCCGTACACTCCAAGGTAAGGCCGCTCCCCCGTACACTCCAAGGTAGGGCCGCTCCCCCGTACACTCCAAGGTAGGGCCGCTCGCCCGTACACTCCAAGGTAGGGCCGCTCCCCCGTACACTCCAAGGTAAGGCCGCTCCCCCGTACACTCCAAGGTAGGCCCGCTGCCCCGTACACTCCAAGGTAGGGCCGCTCCCCCGTACACTCCAAGGTAGGGCCGCTCCCCCGTACACTCCAAGGTAGGGCCGCTCCCCCGTACACTCCAAGGTAGGGCCGCTCGCCCGTACACTCCAAGGTAGGGCCGCTGCCCCGTACACTCCAAGGTAAGGCCGCTCCCCCGTACACTCCAAGGTAAGGCAGCTCCCCCGTACACTCCAAGGTAGGGCCGCTCCCCCGTACACTCCAAGGTAGGGCCGCTCCCCCGTACACTCCAAGGTAGGGCCGCTCCCCCGTACACTCCAAGGTAGGGCCGCTCCCCCGTACACTCTAAGGTAGGGCCGCTCCCCCGTACACTCCAAGGTAGGGCCGCTCCCCCGTACACTCCAAGGTAGGGCCGCTCCCCCGTACACTCTAAGGTAGAGCCGCTCCCCCATACTCTCCATGGTAGGGCCGCTCCCCCGTACACTCCAAGGTAGACCCGCTGCCCCGTACACTCCAAGGTAGGGCCGCTCCCCCGTACACTCCAAGGTAGGGCCGCTCCTCCGTACACTCCAAGGTAGGGCTGCTCCCCCGTACACTCCAAGGTAGGGCCGCTCCCCCGTACACTCCAAGGTAGGGCCGCTCCCCCGTACACTCCAAGGTAAGGCCGCTCCCCCGTACACGCCAAGGTAGGGCCGCTCCCCCGTACACTCCAAGGTAGGGCCGCTCCCCCGTACACTCCAAGGTAGGCCCCCTGCCCCGTACACTCCAAGGTAGGGTCGCTCCCCCGTACACTCCAAGGTAGGGCCGCTCCCCCGTACACTCCAAGGTAGGCCCGCTGCCCCGTACACTCCAAGGTAGGGCCGCTCCCCCGTACACTCCAAGGTAGGGCCGCTCCTCCGTACACTCCAAGGTAGGGCCGCTGCCCCGTACACTCCAAAGTAGGCCCGCTGCCCCGTACACTCCAAGGTAGGGCCGCTCCCCCGTACACTCCAAGGTAGGGCCGCTCCCCCGTACACTCCAAGGTAAGGCCGCTCCCCCGTACACTCCAAGGTAGGGCCGCTCCCCGTACACTCCAAGGTAGGGCCGCTCGCCCGTACACTCCAAGGTAGGGCCGCTCCCCCGTACACTCCAAGGTAAGGCCGCTCCCCCGTACACTCCAAGGTAGGCCCGCTGCCCCGTACACTCCAAGGTAGGGCCGCTCCCCCGTACACTCCAAGGTAGGGCCGCTCCCCCGTACACTCCAAGGTAAGGCCGCTCCCCCGTACACTCCAAGGTAGGCCCGCTGCCCCGTACACTCCGAGGTAGGGCCGCTCCCCCGTACACTCCAAGGTAGGGCCGCTCCCCCGTACACTCCAAGGTAGGGCCGCTCCCCCGTACACTCCAAGGTAGGGCCGTTCGCCCGTACACTCCAAGGTAGGGCCGCTGCCCCGTACACTCCAAGGTAAGGCCGCTCCCCCGTACACTCCAAGGTAGCACTCCAAGGTACGGCCGCTCCCCCGTACACTCCAAGGTAGGGCCGCTCCCCCGTACACTCCAAGGTAGGGCCGCTCCCCCGTACACTCCAAGGTAGGGCCGCTCCCCCGTACACTCCAAGGTAGGGCCGCTCCCCCGTACACTCCAAGGTAGGGCCGCTCCCCCGTACACTCCAAGGTAGGGCCGCTCCCCCGTACACTCTAAGGTAGAGCCGCTCCCCCGTACTCTCCATGGTAGGGCCGCTCCCCCGTACACTCCAAGGTAGGCCCGCTGCCCCGTACACTCCAAGGTAGGGCCGCTCCCCCGTACACTCCAAGGTAGGGCCGCTCCTCCGTACACTCCAAGGTAGGGCCGCTCCCCCGTACACTCCAAGGTAGGGCCGCTCCCCCGTACACTCCAAGGTAGGGCCGCTCCTCCGTACACTCCAAGGTAAGGCCGCTCCCCCGTACACTCTAAGGTAGGGCCGCTCCCCCGTACACTCCAAGGTAGGGCCGATCCCCCGTACACTCCAAAGTAGGGCCGCTCCCCCGTACACTTCTAGGTAGGGCCGCTCCCCCGTACACTCCAAGGTAGGAAGCTCCCCCGTACACTCCAAGGTAGGGCCGCTCCCCCGTACACCAAGGTAGGGCCGCTCCCCCGTACACTCCAAGGTAGGGCCGCTCCACCGTACACTCCAAGGTAGGGCCGCTCCCCCGTACACTCCAAGGTAGGGCCGCTCCCCCGTACACTCCAAGGTAAGGCCGCTCCTCCGTACACTCCAAGGTAGGGCCGCTCCCCCGTACACTCCAAGGTAGGCCCGCTGCCCCGTACACTCCAAGGTAGGCGCGCTGTCCCGTACACTCCAAGGTAGGGCCGCTCCCCCGTACACTCCAAGGTAGGGCCGCTCCCCCGTACACTCCAAGGTAGGCCCGCTCCCCCGTACACTCCAAGGTAGGGCCGCTCCCCCGTACACTCCAAGGTAGGCGCGCTGCCCCGTACACTCCAAGGTAGGGCCGCTCCCCCGTACACTCCAAGGTAGGGCCGCTGCCCCGTACACTCCAAGGTAGGACCGCTCCCCCGTACACTCCAAGGTAGGGCCGCTCCCCCGTACACTCCAAGATAGGGCCGCTCCCCCGTACACTCCAAGGTAGGGCCGCTCCCCCGTACACTCCAAGGTAGGCGCGCTGCCCCGTACACTCCAAGGTAGGGCCGCTCCCCCGTACACTCCAAGGTAGGGCCGCTCCCCCGTACACTCCAAGGTAGGGCCGCTCCCCCGTACACTCCAATGTAGGGCCGCTCCCCCGTACACTCCAAGGTAGGGCCGCTCCCCCGTACACTCCAAGGTAGGGCCGCTCCCCCGTACACTCCAAGGTAGGGCCGCTCCCCCGTACACTCCAAGGTAGGGCCGCTCCCCCGTACACTCCAAGGTAAGGCCGCTCCCCCGTACACTCCAAGGTAGGGCCGCTCCCCCGTACACTCCAAGGTAGGGCCGCTCCCCCGTACACTCCAAGGTAGGGCCGCTCCCCCGTACACTCCAAGGTAAGGCCGCTCCCCCGTACACTCCAAAGTAGGGCCGCTCCCCCGTACACTCCAAGGTAGGGCCGCTCCCCCGTACACTCCAAGGTAGGGCCGCTCCCCCCTACACTCCAAGGTAGGGCCGCTCCCCCGTACACTCCAAGGTAGGCCCGCTGCCCCGTACACTCCAAGGTAGGGCCGCTCCCCCGTACACTTCAAGGTAAGGCCGCTCCCCCGTACACTCCAAAGTAGGGCCGCTCCCCCGTACACTCCAAGGTAGGGCCGCTCCCCCGTACACTCCAAGGTAGGGCCGCTCCCCCGTACACTCCAAGGTAGGGCCGCTCCCCCGTACACTCCAAGGTAGGCCCGCTGCCCCGTACACTCCAAGGTAGGGCCGCTCCTCCGTACACTCCAAAGTAGGGCCGCTCCCCCGTACACTCCAAGGTAGGCCCGCTCGCCCGTACACTCCAAGGTAGGGCCGCTCCCCGTACACTCCAAGGTAGGGCCGCTCCCCCGTACACTCCAAGGTAGGGCCGCTCCCCCGTACACTCCAAGGTAGGCCCGCTGCCCCGTACACTCCAAGATAGGGCCGTTCCCCCGTACACTTCAAGGTAAGGCCGCTCCTTCGTACACTCCAAAGTAGGGCCGCTCCCCCGTACACTCCAAGGTAGGGCCGCTCCCCCGTACACTCCAAGGTAGGGCCGCTCCCCCGTACACTCCAAGGTAGGGCCGCTCCCCCGTACACTCCAAGGTAGGGCTGCTCCCCCGTACACTCCAAGGTAGGCGCGCTGCCCCGTACACTCCAAGGTAGGGCCGCTCCCCCGCACACTCCAAGGTAGGGCCGCTCCCCCGTACACTCCAAGGTAGGGCCGCTCCCCGTACAATCCAAGGTAGGGCCGCTCCCCCGTACACTCCAAGGTAGGGCCGCTCCCCCGTACACTCCAAGGTAGGGCCGCTCCCCCGTACACTCCAATGTAGAGCTGCTCCCCTGTACACTCCAAGGTAGGCGCGCTGCCCCGTACACTCCAAGGTAGGGCCGCTCCCCCGTACACTCCAAGGTAGGGCCGCTCCCCCGTACACTCCAAGGTAGGGCCGCTCCCCCGTACACTCCAAGGTAGGGCCGCTCCCCCGTACACTCCAAGGTAGGGCCGCTCCCCCGTACACTCCAAGGTAGGGCCGCTCCCCCGTACACTCCAAGGTAGGGCCGCTCCCCCGTACACTCCAAGGTAGGGCCGCTCCCCCGTACACTCCAAGGTAGGGCCGCTCCCCCGTACACTCCAAGGTAGGGCCGCTCCCCCGTACACTCTAAGGTAGAGCCGCTCCCCCGTACTCTCCATGGTAGGGCCGCTCCCCCGTACACTCCAAGGTAGGCCCGCTGCCCCGTACACTCCAAGGTAGGGCCGCTCCCCCGTACACTCCAAGGTAGGGCCGCTCCTCCGTACACTCCAAGGTAGGGCCGCTCCCCCGTACACTCCAAGGTAGGGCCGCTCCCCCGTACACTCCAAGGTAGGGCCGCTCCCCCGTACACTCCAAGGTAAGGCCGCTCCCCCGTACACTCCAAGGTAGGGCCGCTCCCCCGTACACTCCAAGGTAGGGCCGCTCCCCCGTACACTCCAAAGTAGGGCTGCTCCCCCGTACACTTCAAGGTAGGGCCGCTCCCCCGTACACTCCAAGGTAGGAAGCTCCCCCGTACACTCCAAGGTAGGGCCGCTCCCCCGTACTCTCCATGGTAGGGCCGCTCCCGTACACTCCAAGGAAGGGCCGCTCCCCCGTACACTCCAAGGTAGGGCCGTTCCCCGTACACTCCAAGGTAGGGCCGCTCCCCCGTACACTCCAAGGTAGGGCCGCTCCCCCGTACACTCCAAGGTAAGGCCGCTCCTCCGTACACTCCTAGGTAGGGCCGTTCCCCGTACACTCCAAGGTAGGGCCGCTCCCCCGTACACACCAAGGTAGGGCCGCTCCCCCGTACACTCCAAGCTAGGGACGCTCCCCCCCCTACACTCCAAGGTAGGGCCGCTCCCCCGTACTCTCCATGGTAGGGCCGCTCACCCGTACACTCCAAGGTAGGGCCGTTCCCCGTACACTCCAAGGTAGGGCCGCTCCCCCGTACACACCAAGGTAGGGCCGCTCCCCCGTACACTCCAAGGTAGGGCCGCTCCCCCGTACACTCCAAGGTAGGCCCGCTGCCCCGTACACTCCAAGGTAGGCGCGCTGTCCCGTACACTCCAAGGTAGGGCCGCTCCCCCGTACACTCCAAGGTAGGGCCGCTCCCCCGTACACTCCAAGGTAGGGCCGTTCCCCGTACACTCCAAGGTAGGGCCGCTCCCCCGTACACACCAAGGTAGGGCCGCTCTCCCGTACACTCCAAGGTAGGGCCGCTCCACCGTACACTCCAAGGTAGGGCCGCTCCCCCGTACACTCCAAGGTAGGGCCGCTCCCCCGTACACTCCAAGGTAGGGCCGCTCCCCCGTACACTCCAAGGTAAGGCCGCTCCTCCGTACACCCCAAGGTAGGGCCGCTCCCCCGTACACTCCAAGGTAGGCCCGCTGCCCCGTACACTCCAAGGTAGGCGCGCTGTCCCGTACACTCCAAGGTAGGGCCGCTCCCCCGTACACTCCAAGGTAGGGCCGCTCCCCCGTACACTCCAAGGTAGGCCCGCTCCCCCGTACACTCCAAGGTAGGGCCGCTCCCCCGTACACTCCAAGGTAGGCGCGCTGCCCCGTACACTCCAAGGTAGGGCCGCTCCCCCGTACACTCCAAGGTAGGGCCGCTGCCCCGTACACTCCAAGGTAGGACCGCTCCCCCGTACACTCCAAGGTAGGGCCGCTCCCCCGTACACTCCAAGATAGGGCCGCTCCCCCGTACACTCCAAGGTAGGGCCGCTCCCCCGTACACTCCAAGGTAGGCGCGCTGCCCCGTACACTCCAAGGTAGGGCCGCTCCCCCGTACACTCCAAGGTAGGGCCGCTCCCCCGTACACTCCAATGTAGGGCCGCTCCCCCGTACACTCCAAGGTAGGGCCGCTCCCCCGTACACTCCAAGGTAGGGCCGCTCCCCCGTACACTCCAAGGTAGGGCCGCTCCCCCGTACACTCCAAGGTAGGGCCGTTCCCCCGTACACTCCAAGGTAAGGCCGCTCCCCCGTACACTCCAAGGTAGGGCCGCTCCCCCGTACACTCCAAGGTAGGGCCGCTCCCCCGTACACTCCAAGGTAGGGCCGCTCCCCCGTACACTCCAAAGTAGGGCCGCTCCCCCGTACACTCCAAGGTAGGGCCGCTCCCCCGTACACTCCAAGGTAGGGCCGCTCCCCCGTACACTCCAAGGTAGGGCCGCTCCCCCGTACACTCCAAGGTAGGGCCGCTCCCCCGTACACTCCAAAGTAGGGCCGCTCCCCCGTACACTCCAAGGTAGGGCCGCTCCCCCGTACACTCCAAGGTAGGGCCGCTCCCCCCTACACTCCAAGGTAGGGCCGCTCCCCCGTACACTCCAAGGTAGGCCCGCTGCCCCGTACACTCCAAGGTAGGGCCGCTCCCCCGTACACTCCAAGGTAGGGCCGCTCCCCCGTACACTCCAAGGTAGGGCCGCTCCCCCGTACACTTCAAGGTAGGGCCGCTCCCCCGTACACTCCAAGGTAGGGCCGCTCCCCCGTACACTCCAAGGTAGGGCCGCTCCCCCGTACACTCTAAGGTAGAGCCGCTCCCCCGTACTCTCCATGGTAGGGCCGCTCCCCCGTACACTCCAAGGTAGGCCCGCTGCCCCGTACACTCCAAGGTAGGGCCGCTCCCCCGTACACTCCAAGGTAGGGCCGCTCCTCCGTACACTCCAAGGTAGGGCCGCTCCCCCGTACACTCCAAGGTAGGGCCGCTCCCCCGTACACTCCAAGGTAGGGCCGCTCCCCCGTACACTCCAAGGTAAGGCCGCTCCCCCGTACACTCCAAGGTAGGGCCGCTCCCCCGTACACTCCAAGGTAGGGCCGCTCCCCCGTACACTCCAAAGTAGGGCCGCTCCCCCGTACACTTCAAGGTAGGGCCGCTCCCCCGTACACTCCAAGGTAGGAAGCTCTCCCGTACACTCCAAGGTAGGGCCGCTCCCCCGTACTCTCCATGGTAGGGCCGCCCCCGTACACTCCAAGGAAGGGCCGCTCCCCCGTACACTCCAAGGTAGGGCCGTTCCCCGTACACTCCAAGGTAGGGCCGCTCCCCCGTACACTCCAAGGTAGGGCCGCTCCCCCGTACACTCCAAGGTAAGGCCGCTCCTCCGTACACTCCAAGGTAGGGCCGTTCCCCGTACACTCCAAGGTAGGGCCGCTCCCCCGTACACACCAAGGTAGGGCCGCTCCCCCGTACACTCCAAGCTAGGGACGCTCCCCCTACACTCCAAGGTAGGGCCGCTCCCCCGTACACTCCAAGGTAGGGCCGCTCCCCCGTACTCTCCATGGTAGGGCCGCTCACCCGTACACTCCAATGTAGGGCCGTTCCCCGTACACTCCAAGGTAGGGCCGCTCCCCCGTACACACCAAGGTAGGGCCGCTCCCCCGTACACTCCAAGGTAGGGCCGCTCCCCCGTACACTCCAAGGTAGGGCCGCTCCCCCGTACACTCCAAGGTAGGGCCGTTCCCCGTACACTCCAAGGTAGGGCCGCTCCCCCGTACACACCAAGGTAGGGCCGCTCCCCCGTACACTCCAAGGTAGGGCCGCTCCACCGTACACTCCAAGGTAGGGCCGCTCCACCGTACACTCCAAGGTAGGGCCGCTCCCCCGTACACTCCAAGGTAGGGCCGCTCCCCCGTACACTCCAAGGTAAGGCCGCTCCTCCGTACACTCCAATGTAGGGCCGCTCCCCCGTACACTCCAAGGTAGGCCCGCTGCCCCGTACACTCCAAGGTAGGCGCGCTGTCCCGTACACTCCAAGGTAGGGCCGCTCCCCCGTACACTCCAAGGTAGGGCCGCTCCCCCGTACACTCCAAGGTAGGCCCGCTTCCCCGTACACTCCAAGGTAGGGCCGCTCCCCCGTACACTCCAAGGTAGGCGCGCTGCCCCGTACACTCCAAGGTAGGGCCGCTCCCCCGTACACTCCAAGGTAGGGCCGCTGCCCCGTACACTCCAAGGTAGGACCGCTCCCCCGTACACTCCAAGGTAGGGCCGCTCCCCCGTACACTCCAAGATAGGGCCGCTCCCCCGTACACTCCAAGGTAGGGCCGCTCCCCCGTACACTCCAAGGTAGGCGCGCTGCCCCGTACACTCCAAGGTAGGGCCGCTCCCCCGTACACTCCAAGGTAGGGCCGCTCCCCCGTACACTCCAATGTAGGGCCGCTCCCCCGTACACTCCAAGGTAGGGCCGCTCCCCCGTACACTCCAAGGTAGGGCCGCTCCCCCCTACACTCCAAGGTAGGGCCGCTCCCCCGTACACTCCAAGGTAGGCGCGCTGTCCCGTACACTCCAAGGTAGGGCCGCTCCCCCGTACACTCCAAGGTAGGGCCGCTCCCCCGTACACTCCAAGGTAGGGCCGTTCCCCGTACACTCCAAGGTAGGGCCGCTCCCCCGTACACACCAAGGTAGGGCCGCTCTCCCGTACACTCCAAGGTAGGGCCGCTCCACCGTACACTCCAAGGTAGGGCCGCTCCCCCGTACACTCCAAGGTAGGGCCGCTCCCCCGTACACTCCAAGGTAGGGCCGCTCCCCCGTACACTCCAAGGTAAGGCCGCTCCTCCGTACACCCCAAGGTAGGGCCGCTCCCCCGTACACTCCAAGGTAGGCCCGCTGCCCCGTACACTCCAAGGTAGGCGCGCTGTCCCGTACACTCCAAGGTAGGGCCGCTCCCCCGTACACTCCAAGGTAGGGCCGCTCCCCCGTACACTCCAAGGTAGGCCCGCTCCCCCGTACACTCCAAGGTAGGGCCGCTCCCCCGTACACTCCAAGGTAGGCGCGCTGCCCCGTACACTCCAAGGTAGGGCCGCTCCCCCGTACACTCCAAGGTAGGGCCGCTGCCCCGTACACTCCAAGGTAGGACCGCTCCCCCGTACACTCCAAGGTAGGGCCGCTCCCCCGTACACTCCAAGATAGGGCCGCTCCCCCGTACACTCCAAGGTAGGGCCGCTCCCCCGTACACTCCAAGGTAGGCGCGCTGCCCCGTACACTCCAAGGTAGGGCCGCTCCCCCGTACACTCCAAGGTAGGGCCGCTCCCCCGTACACTCCAATGTAGGGCCGCTCCCCCGTACACTCCAAGGTAGGGCCGCTCCCCCGTACACTCCAAGGTAGGGCCGCTCCCCCGTACACTCCAAGGTAGGGCCGCTCCCCCGTACACTCCAAGGTAGGGCCGTTCCCCCGTACACTCCAAGGTAAGGCCGCTCCCCCGTACACTCCAAGGTAGGGCCGCTCCCCCGTACACTCCAAGGTAGGGCCGCTCCCCCGTACACTCCAAGGTAGGGCCGCTCCCCCGTACACTCCAAAGTAGGGCCGCTCCCCCGTACACTCCAAGGTAGGGCCGCTCCCCCGTACACTCCAAGGTAGGGCCGCTCCCCCGTACACTCCAAGGTAGGGCCGCTCCCCCGTACACTCCAAGGTAGGGCCGCTCCCCCGTACACTCCAAAGTAGGGCCGCTCCCCCGTACACTCCAAGGTAGGGCCGCTCCCCCGTACACTCCAAGGTAGGGCCGCTCCCCCCTACACTCCAAGGTAGGGCCGCTCCCCCGTACACTCCAAGGTAGGCCCGCTGCCCCGTACACTCCAAGGTAGGGCCGCTCCCCCGTACACTCCAAGGTAGGGCCGCTCCCCCGTACACTCCAAGGTAGGGCCGCTCCCCCGTACACTTCAAGGTAGGGCCGCTCCCCCGTACACTCCAAGGTAGGGCCGCTCCCCCGTACACTCCAAGGTAGGGCCGCTCCCCCGTACACTCTAAGGTAGAGCCGCTCCCCCGTACTCTCCATGGTAGGGCCGCTCCCCCGTACACTCCAAGGTAGGCCCGCTGCCCCGTACACTCCAAGGTAGGGCCGCTCCCCCGTACACTCCAAGGTAGGGCCGCTCCTCCGTACACTCCAAGGTAGGGCCGCTCCCCCGTACACTCCAAGGTAGGGCCGCTCCCCCGTACACTCCAAGGTAGGGCCGCTCCCCCGTACACTCCAAGGTAAGGCCGCTCCCCCGTACACTCCAAGGTAGGGCCGCTCCCCCGTACACTCCAAGGTAGGGCCGCTCCCCCGTACACTCCAAAGTAGGGCCGCTCCCCCGTACACTTCAAGGTAGGGCCGCTCCCCCGTACACTCCAAGGTAGGAAGCTCTCCCGTACACTCCAAGGTAGGGCCGCTCCCCCGTACTCTCCATGGTAGGGCCGCCCCCGTACACTCCAAGGAAGGGCCGCTCCCCCGTACACTCCAAGGTAGGGCCGTTCCCCGTACACTCCAAGGTAGGGCCGCTCCCCCGTACACTCCAAGGTAGGGCCGCTCCCCCGTACACTCCAAGGTAAGGCCGCTCCTCCGTACACTCCAAGGTAGGGCCGTTCCCCGTACACTCCAAGGTAGGGCCGCTCCCCCGTACACACCAAGGTAGGGCCGCTCCCCCGTACACTCCAAGCTAGGGACGCTCCCCCTACACTCCAAGGTAGGGCCGCTCCCCCGTACACTCCAAGGTAGGGCCGCTCCCCCGTACTCTCCATGGTAGGGCCGCTCACCCGTACACTCCAATGTAGGGCCGTTCCCCGTACATTCCAAGGTAGGGCCGCTCCCCCGTACACACCAAGGTAGGGCCGCTCCCCCGTACACTCCAAGGTAGGGCCGCTCCCCCGTACACTCCAAGGTAGGGCCGCTCCCCCGTACACTCCAAGGTAGGGCCGTTCCCCGTACACTCCAAGGTAGGGCCGCTCCCCCGTACACACCAAGGTAGGGCCGCTCCCCCGTACACTCCAAGGTAGGGCCGCTCCACCGTACACTCCAAGGTAGGGCCGCTCCACCGTACACTCCAAGGTAGGGCCGCTCCCCCGTACACTCCAAGGTAGGGCCGCTCCCCCGTACACTCCAAGGTAAGGCCGCTCCTCCGTACACTCCAATGTAGGGCCGCTCCCCCGTACACTCCAAGGTAGGCCCGCTGCCCCGTACACTCCAAGGTAGGCGCGCTGTCCCGTACACTCCAAGGTAGGGCCGCTCCCCCGTACACTCCAAGGTAGGGCCGCTCCCCCGTACACTCCAAGGTAGGCCCGCTTCCCCGTACACTCCAAGGTAGGGCCGCTCCCCCGTACACTCCAAGGTAGGCGCGCTGCCCCGTACACTCCAAGGTAGGGCCGCTCCCCCGTACACTCCAAGGTAGGGCCGCTGCCCCGTACACTCCAAGGTAGGACCGCTCCCCCGTACACTCCAAGGTAGGGCCGCTCCCCCGTACACTCCAAGATAGGGCCGCTCCCCCGTACACTCCAAGGTAGGGCCGCTCCCCCGTACACTCCAAGGTAGGCGCGCTGCCCCGTACACTCCAAGGTAGGGCCGCTCCCCCGTACACTCCAAGGTAGGGCCGCTCCCCCGTACACTCCAATGTAGGGCCGCTCCCCCGTACACTCCAAGGTAGGGCCGCTCCCCCGTACACTCCAAGGTAGGGCCGCTCCCCCGTACACTCCAAGGTAGGGCCGCTCCCCCGTACACTCCAAGGTAGGGCCGCTCCCCCGTACACTCCAAGGTAAGGCCGCTCCCCCGTACGCTCCAAGGTAGGGCCGCTCCCCCGCACACTCCAAGGTAGGGCCGCTCCCCCGTACACTCCAAGGTAGGGCCGCTCCCCCGTACACTCCAAAGTAGGGCCGCTCCCCCGTACACTCCAAGGTAGGGCCGCTCCCCCGTACACTCCGAGGTAGGGCCGCTCCCCCCTACACTCCAAGGTAGGGCCGCTCCCCCGTACACTCCAAGGTAGGCCCGCTGCCCCGTACACTCCAAGGTAGGGCCGCTCCCCCGTACACTTCAAGGTAAGGCCGCTCCCCCGTACACTCCAAAGTAGGGCCGCTCCCCCGTACACTCCAAGGTAGGGCCGCTCCCCCGTACACTCCAAGGTAGGGCCGCTTCCCCGTACACTCCAAGGTAGGGCCGCTCCCCCGTACACTCCAAAGTAGGGCCGCTCCCCCGTACACTCCAAGGTAGGCCCGCTCGCCCGCACACTCCAAGGTAGGGCCGCTCCCCGTACACTCCAAGGTAGGGCCGCTCCCCCGTACACTCCAAGGTAGGGCCGCTCCCCCGTACACTCCAAGGTAGGCCCGCTGCCCCGTACACTCCAAGGTAGGGCCGTTCCCCCGTACACTTGAAGGTAAGGCCGCTCCTTCGTACACTCCAAAGTAGGGCCGCTCCCCCGTACACTCCAAGGTAGGGCCGCTCCCCCGTACACTCCAAGGTAGGGCCGCTCCCCCGTACACTCCAAGGTAGGGCCGCTCCCCCGTACACTCCAAGGTATGGCTGCTCCCCCGTACACTCCAAGGTAGGCGCGCTGCCCCGTACACTCCAAGGTAGGGCCGCTCCCCCGTACACTCCAAGGTAGGGCCGCTCCCCCGTACACTCCAAGGTAGGGCCGCTCCCCCGTACACTCCAAGGTAGGGCCGCTCCCCGTACACTCCAAGGTAGGGCCGCTCCCCCGTACACTCCAAGGTAGGGCCGCTCCCCCGTACACTCCAAGGTAGGGCCGCAACCCCCGTACACTCCAAGGTAGGGCCGCTCCCCTGTACACTCCAAGGTAGGCGCGCTGCCCCGTACACTCCAAGGTAGGGCTGCTCCCCCGTACACTCCAAGGTAGGGCCGCTCCCCCGTACACTCCAAGGTAGGGCCGCTCCCCCGTACACTCCAAGGTAGGGCCGCTGCCCCGTACACTCCAAGGTAAGGCCGCTGCCCCGTACAATCCAAGGTAGGGCCGCTCCCCCGTACTCTCCATGGTAGGGCCGCTCCTCCGTACACTCCAAGGTAGGGCCGCTCCCCCGTACACTCCAAGGTAGGCCCCCTGCCCCGTACACTCCAAGGTAGGGTCGCTCCCCCGTACACTCCAAGGTAGGGCCGCTCCCCCGTACACTCCAAGGTAGGCCCGCTGCCCCGTACACTCCAAGGTAGGGCCGCTCCCCCGTACACTCCAAGGTAGGGCCGCTCCTCCGTACACTCCAAGGTAGGGCCGCTGCCCCGTACACTCCAAAGTAGGCCCGCTGCCCCGTACACTCCAAGGTAGGACCGCTCCCCCGTACACTCCAAGGTAGGGCCGCTCCCCCGTACACTCCAAGGTAAGGCCGCTACCCCGTACACTCCAAGGTAGGGCCGCTCCCCGTACACTCCAAGGTAGGGCCGCTCGCCCGTACACTCCAAGGTAGGGCCGCTCCCCCGTACACTCCAAGGTAAGGCCGCTCCCCCGTACACTCCAAGGTAGGCCCGCTGCCTCGTACACTCCAAGGTAGGGCCGCTCCCCCGTACACTCCAAGGTAGGGCCGCTCCCCCGTACACTCCAAGGTAGGGCCGCTCCCCCGTACACTCCAAGGTAAGGCCGCTCCTCCGTACACTCCAAGGTAGGACCGTTACCCGTACACTCCAAGGTAGGGCCGCTCGCCCGTACACTCCAAGGTAGGGCCGCTCCCCCGTACACTCCAAGGTAAGGCCGCTCCCCCGTACACTCCAAGGTAGGCCCGCTGCCCCGTACACTCCAAGGTAGGGCCGCTCCCCCGTACACTCCAAGGTAGGGCCGCTTGCCCGTACACTCCAAGGTAGGGCCGCTGCCCCGTACACTCCAAGGTAAGGCCGCTCCCCCGTACACTCCAAGGTAAGGCAGCTCCCCCGTACACTCCAAGGTAGGGCCGCTCCCCGTACACTCCAAGGTAGGGCCGCTCCCCCGTACACTCCAAGGTAGGGCCGCTCCCCCGTACACTCCAAGGTAGGGCCGCTCCCCCGTACACTCCAAGGTAGGCCCGCTGCCCCGTACACTCCAAGGTAGGGCCGCTCCCCCGTACACTTCAAGGTAAGGCCGCTCCCCCGTACACTCCAAAGTAGGGCCGCTCCCCCGTACACTCCAAGGTAGGGCCGCTCCCCCGTACACTCCAAGGTAGGGCCGCTCCCCCGTACACTCCAAGGTAGGGCCGCTCCCCCGTACACTCCAAGGTAAGGCCGCTCCTCCGTACACTCCAAGGTAGGGCCGCTCCCCCGTACACTCCAAGGTAGGGCCGCTCCCCCGTACACTCCAAGGTAGGGCCGCTCCTCCCTACACTCCAAGGTAGGGCTGCTCCCCCGTACACTCCAAGGTAGGGCCGCTCCCCCGTACACTCCAAGGTAGGGCCGCTCCCCCGTACACTCCAAGGTAAGGCCGCTCCCCCGTACACTCCAAGGTAGGGCCGCTCCCCCGTACACTCCAAGGTAGGGCCGCTCCCCCGTACACTCCAAGGTAGGCCCCCTGCCCCGTACACTCCAAGGTAGGGTCGCTCCCCCGTACACTCCAAGTTAGGGCCGCTCCCCCGTACACTCCAAGGTAGGCCCGCTGCCCCGTACACTCCAAGGTAGGGCCGCTCCCCCGTACACTCCAAGGTAGGGCCGCTCCTCCGTACACTCCAAGGTAGGGCCGCTGCCCCGTACACTCCAAAGTAGGCCCGCTGCCCCGTACACTCCAAGGTAGGGCCGCTCCACCGTACACTCCAAGGTAGGGCCGCTCCCCCGTACACTCCAAGGTAAGGCCGCTCCCCCGTACACTCCAAGGTAGGGCCGCTCCCCGTACACTCCAAGGTAGGGCCGCTCGCCCGTACACTCCAAGGTAGGGCCGCTCCCCCGCACACTCCAAGGTAAGGCCGCTCCCCCGTACACTCCAAGGTAGGCCCGCTGCCCCGTACACTCCAAGGTAGGGCCGCTCCCCCGTACACTCCAAGGTAGGGCCGCTCCCCCGTACACTCCAAGGTAAGGCCGCTCCCCCGTACACTCCAAGGTAGGCCCGCTGCCCCGTACACTCCGAGGTAGGGCCGCTCCCCCGTACACTCCAAGGTAGGGCCGCTCCCCCGTACACTCCAAGGTAGGGCCGCTCCCCCGTACACTCCAAGGTAGGGCCGCTCCCCCGTACACTCCAAGGTAGGGCCGTTCGCCCGTACACTCCAAGGTAGGGCCGCTGCCCCGTACACTCCAAGGTAAGGCCGCTCCCCCGTACACTCCAAGGTAGCACTCCAAGGTAGGGCCGCTCCCCCGTACACTCCAAGGTAGGGCCGCTCCCCCGTACACTCCAAGGTAGGGCCGCTCCCCCGTACACTCCAAGGTAGGGCCGCTCCCCCGTACACTCCAAGGTAGGGCCGCTCCCCCGTACACTCCAAGGTAGGGCCGCTCCCCCGTACACTCGAAGGTAGGGCCGCTCCCCCGTACACTCCAAGGTAGGGCCGCTCCCCCGTACACTCTAAGGTAGAGCCGCTCCCCCGTACTCTCCATGGTAGGGCCGCTCCCCCGTACACTCCAAGGTAGGCCCGCTGCCCCGTACACTCCAAGGTAGGGCCGCTCCCCCGTACACTCCAAGGTAGGGCCGCTCCTCCGTACACCCCAAGGTAGGGCCGCTCCCCCGTACACTCCAAGGTAGGGCCGCTCCCCCGTACACTCCAAGGTAGGGCCGCTCCTCCGTACACTCCAAGGTAAGGCCGCTCCCCCGTACACTCCAAGGTAGGGCCGCTACCCCGTACACTCCAAGGTAGGGCCGATCCCCCGTACACTCCAAAGTAGGGCCGCTCCCCCGTACACTTCTAGGTAGGGCCGCTCCCCCGTACACTCCAAGGTAGGAAGCTCCCCCGTACACTCCAAGGTAGGGCCGCTCCCCCGTACACACCAAGGTAGGGCCGCTCCCCCGTACACTCCAAGGTAGGGCCGCTCCACCGTACACTCCAAGGTAGGGCCGCTCCCCCGTACACTCCAAGGTAGGGCCGCTCCCCCGTACACTCCAAGGTAAGGCCGCTCCTCCGTACACTCCAAGGTAGGGTCGCTCCCCCGTACACTCCAAGGTAGGCCCGCTGCCCCGTACACTCCAAGGTAGGCGCGCTGTCCCGTACACTCCAAGGTAGGGCCGCTCCCCCGTACACTCCAAGGTAGGGCCGCTCCCCCGTACACTCCAAGGTAGGCCCGCTCCCCCGTACACTCCAAGGTAGGGCCGCTCCCCCGTACACTCCAAGGTAGGCGCGCTGCCCCGTACACTCCAAGGTAGGGCCGCTCCCCCGTACACTCCAAGGTAGGGCCGCTGCCCCGTGCACTCCAAGGTAGGACCGCTCCCCCGTACACTCCAAGGTAGGGCCGCTCCCCCGTACACTCCAAGATAGGGCCGCTCCCCCGTACACTCCAAGGTAGGGCCGCTCCCCCGTACACTCCAAGGTAGGCGTGCTGCCCCGTACACTCCAAGGTAGGGCCGCTCCCCCGTACACTCCAAGGTAGGGCCGCTCCCCCGTACACTCCAAGGTAGGGCCGCTCCCCCGTACACTCCAATGTAGGGCCGCTCCCCCGTACACTCCAAGGTAGGGCCGCTCCCCCGTACACTCCAAGGTAGGGCCGCTCCCCCGTACACTCCAAGGTAGGGCCGCTCCCCCGTACACTCCAAGGTAGGGCCGCTCCCCCGTACACTCCAAGGTAAGGCCGCTCCCCCGTACACTCCAAGGTAGGGCCGCTCCCCCGTACACTCCAAGGTAGGGCCGCTCCCCCGTACACTCCAAGGTAAGGCAGCTCCCCCGTACACTCCAAAGTAGGGCCGCTCCCCCGTACACTCCAAGGTAGGGCCGCTCCCCCGTACACTCCAAGGTAGGGCCGCTCCCCCCTACACTCCAAGGTAGGGCCGCTCCCCCGTACACTCCAAGGTAGGCCCGCTGCCCCGTACACTCCAAGGTAGGGCCGCTCCCCCGTACACTTCAAGGTAAGGCCGCTCCCCCGTACACTCCAAAGTAGGGCCGCTCCCCCGTACACTCCAAGGTAGGGCCGCTCCCCCGTACACTCCAAGGTAGGGCCGCTCCCCCGTACACTCCAAGGTAGGGCCGCTCCCCCGTACACTCCAAGGTAGGCCCGCTGCCCCGTACACTCCAAGGTAGGGCCGCTCCTCCGTACACTCCAAGGTAGGGCCGCTCCCCCGTACACTCCAAGGTAGGCCCGCTCGCCCGTACACTCCAAGGTAGGGCCGCTCCCCGTACACTCCAAGGTAGGGCCGCTCCCCCGTACACTCCAAGGTAGGGCCGCTCCCCCGTACACTCCAAGGTAGGCCCGCTGCCCCGTACACTCCAAGATAGGGCCGTTCCCCCGTACACTTCAAGGTAAGGCCGCTCCTTCGTACACTCCAAAGTAGGGCCGCTCCCCCGTACACTCCAAGGTAGGGCCGCTCCCCCGTACACTCCAAGGTAGGGCCGCTCCCCCGTACACTCCAAGGTAGGGCCGCTCCCCCGTACACTCCAAGGTAGGGCTGCTCCCCCGTACACTCCAAGGTAGGCGCGCTGCCCCGTACACTCCAAGGTAGGGCCGCTCCCCCGCACACTCCAAGGTAGGGCCGCTCCCCCGTACACTCCAAGGTAGGGCCGCTCCCCGTACACTCCAAGGTAGGGCCGCTCCCCCGTACACTCCAAGGTAGGGCCGCTCCCCCGTACACTCCAAGGTAGGGCCGCTCCCCCGTACACTCCAATGTAGGGCTGCTCCCCTGTACACTCCAAGGTAGGCGCGCTGCCCCGTACACTCCAAGGTAGGGCCGCTCCCCCGTACACTCCAAGGTAGGGCCGCTCCCCCGTACACTCCAAGGTAGGGCCGCTCCCCCGTACACTCCAAGGTAGGGCCGCTCCCCCGTACACTCCAAGGTAGGGCCGCTCCCCCGTACACTCCAAGGTAGGGCCGCTCCCCCGTACACTCCAAGGTAGGGCCGCTCCCCCGTACACTCCAAGGTAGGGCCGCTCCCCCGTACACTCCAAGGTAGGGCCGCTCCCCCGTACACTCTAAGGTAGAGCCGCTCCCCCGTACTCTCCATGGTAGGGCCGCTCCCCCGTACACTCCAAGGTAGGCCCGCTGCCCCGTACACTCCAAGGTAGGGCCGCTCCCCCGTACACTCCAAGGTAGGGCCGCTCCTCCGTACACTCCAAGGTAGGGCCGCTCCCCCGTACACTCCAAGGTAGGGCCGCTCCCCCGTACACTCCAAGGTAGGGCCGCTCCCCCGTACACTCCAAGGTAAGGCCGCTCCCCCGTACACTCCAAGGTAGGGCCGCTCCCCCGTACACTCCAAGGTAGGGCCACTCCCCCGTACACTCCAAAGTAGGGCCGCTCCCCCGTACACTTCAAGGTAGGGCCGCTCCCCCGTACACTCCAAGGTAGGAAGCTCCCCCGTACACTCCAAGGTAGGGCCGCTCCCCCGTACTCTCCATGGTAGGGCCGCTCCCGTACACTCCAAGGAAGGGCCGCTCCCCCGTACACTCCAAGGTAGGGCCGTTCCCCGTACACTCCAAGGTAGGGCCGTTCCCCGTACACTCCAAGGTAGGGCCGTTCCCCGTACACTCCAAGGTAGGGCCGCTCCCCCGTACACTCCAAGGTAGGGCCGCTCCCCCGTACACTCCAAGGTAAGGCCGCTCCTCCGTACACTCCTAGGTAGGGCCGTTCCCCGTACACTCCAAGGTAGGGCCGCTCCCCCGTACACACCAAGGTAGGGCCGCTCCCCCGTACACTCCAAGCTAGGGACGCTCCCCCCCCCCCCCCTACACTCCAAGGTAGGGCCGCTCCCCCGTACACTCCAAGGTAGGGCCGCTCCCCCGTACTCTCCATGGTAGGGCCGCTCCCCCGTACACTCCAAGGTAGGGCCGTTCCCCGTACACTCCAAGGTAGGGCCACTCCCCCGTACACACCAAGGTAGGGCCGCTCCCCCGTACACTCCAAGGTAGGGCCGCTCCCCCGTACACTCCAAGGTAGGGCCGCTCCCCCGTGCACTCCAAGGTAGGGCCGTTCCCCATACACTCCAAGGTAGGGCCGCTCCCCCGTACACACCAAGGTAGGGCCGCTCCCCCGTACACTCCAAGGTAGGGCCGCTCCACCGCACACTCCAAGGTAGGGCCGCTCCCCCGTACACTCCAAGGTAGGGCCGCTCCCCCGTACACTCCAAGGTAAGGCCACTCCTCCGTACACTCCAAGGTAGGGCCGCTCCCCCGTACACTCCAAGGTAGGCCCGCTGCCCCGTACACTCCAAGGTAGGCGCGCTGTCCCGTACACTCCAAGGTAGGGCCGCTCCCCCGTACACTCCAAGGTAGGGCCGCTCCCCCGTACACTCCAAGGTAGGGCCGTTCCCCGTACACTCCAAGGTAGGGCCGCTCCCCCGTACACACCAAGGTAGGGCCGCTCTCCCGTACACTCCAAGGTAGGGCCGCTCCACCGTACACTCCAAGGTAGGGCCGCTCCCCCGTACACTCCAAGGTAGGGCCGCTCCCCCGTACACTCCAAGGTAGGGCCGCTCCCCCGTACACTCCAAGGTAAGGCCGCTCCTCCGTACACCCCAAGGTAGGGCCGCTCCCCCGTACACTCCAAGGTAGGCCCGCTGCCCCGTACACTCCAAGGTAGGCGCGCTGTCCCGTACACTCCAAGGTAGGGCCGCTCCCCCGTACACTCCAAGGTAGGGCCGCTCCCCCGTACACTCCAAGGTAGGCCCGCTCCCCCGTACACTCCAAGGTAGGGCCGCTCCCCCGTACACTCCAAGGTAGGCGCGCTGCCCCGTACACTCCAAGGTAGGGCCGCTCCCCCGTACACTCCAAGGTAGGGCCGCTGCCCCGTACACTCCAAGGTAGGACCGCTCCCCCGTACACTCCAAGGTAGGGCCGCTCCCCCGTACACTCCAAGATAGGGCCGCTCCCCCGTACACTCCAAGGTAGGGCCGCTCCCCCGTACACTCCAAGGTAGGCGCGCTGCCCCGTACACTCCAAGGTAGGGCCGCTCCCCCGTACACTCCAAGGTAGGGCCGCTCCCCCGTACACTCCAATGTAGGGCCGCTCCCCCGTACACTCCAAGGTAGGGCCGCTCCCCCGTACACTCCAAGGTAGGGCCGCTCCCCCGTACACTCCAAGGTAGGGCCGCTCCCCCGTACACTCCAAGGTAGGGCCGCTCCCCCGTACACTCCAAGGTAAGGCCGCTCCCCCGTACACTCCAAGGTAGGGCCGCTCCCCCGTACACTCCAAGGTAGGGCCGCTCCCCCGTACACTCCAAGGTAGGGCCGCTCCCCCGTACACTCCAAAGTAGGGCCGCTCCCCCGTACACTCCAAGGTAGGGCCGCTCCCCCGTACACTCCAAGGTAGGGCCGCTCCCCCTACACTCCAAGGTAGGGCCGCTCCCCCGTACACTCCAAGGTAGGCCCGCTGCCCCGTACACTCCAAGGTAGGGCCGCTCCCCCGTACACTCCAAGGTAGGGCCGCTCCCCCGTACACTCCAAGGTAGGGCCGCTCCCCCGTACACTTCAAGGTAGGGCCGCTCCCCCGTACACTCCAAGGTAGGGCTGCTCCCCCGTACACTCCAAGGTAGGGCTGCTCCCCCGTACACTCCAAGGTAGGCGCGCTGCCCCGTACACTCCAAGGTAGGGCCGCTCCCCCGCACACTCCAAGGTAGGGCCGCTCCCCCGTACACTCCAAGGTAGGGCCGCTCCCCGTACACTCCAAGGTAGGGCCGCTCCCCCGTACACTCCAAGGTAGGGCCGCTCCCCCGTACACTCCAAGGTAGGGCCGCTCCCCCGTACACTCCAAGGTAGGGCCGCTCCCCTGTACACTCCAAGGTAGGCGCGCTGCCCCGTACACTCCAAGGTAGGGCCGCTCCCCCGTACACTCCAAGGTAGGGCCGCTCCCCCGTACACTCCAAGGTAGGGCCGCTCCCCGTACACTCCAAGGTAGGGCCGCTCCCCCGTACACTCCAAGGTAGGGCCGCTCCCCCGTACACTCCAAGGTAGGGCCGCTCCCCCGTACACTCCAAGGTAGGGCCGCTCCCCGTACACTCCAAGGTAGGGCCGCTCCCCCGTACACTCCAAGGTAGGGCCGCTCCCCCGTACACTCCAAGGTAGGGCCGCTCCCCCTTACACTCTAAGGTAGAGCCGCTCCCCCGTACTCTCCATGGTAGGGCCGGTCCCCCGTACACTCCAAGGTAGGCCCGCTGCCCCGTACACTCCAAGGTAGGGCCGCTCCCCCGTACACTCCAAGGTAGGGCCGCTCCTCCGTACACTCCAAGGTAGGGCCGCTCCCCCGTACACTCCAAGGTAGGGCCGCTCCCCCGTACACTCCAAGGTAGGGCCGCTCCCCCGTACACTCCAAGGTAAGGCCGCTCCCCCGTACACTCCAAGGTAGGGCCGCTCCCCCGTACACTCCAAGGTAGGGCCGCTCCCCCGTACACTCCAAAGTAGGGCCGCTCCCCCGTACACTTCAAGGTAGGGCCGCTCCCCCGTACACTCCAAGGTAGGAAGCTCTCCCGTACACTCCAAGGTAGGGCCGCTCCCCCGTACTCTCCATGGTAGGGCCGCCCCCGTACACTCCAAGGAAGGGCCGCTCCCCCGTACACTCCAAGGTAGGGCCGTTCCCCGTACACTCCAAGGTAGGGCCGCTCCCCCGTACACTCCAAGGTAGGGCCGCTCCCCCGTACACTCCAAGGTAAGGCCGCTCCTCCGTACACTCCAAGGTAGGGCCGTTCCCCGTACACTCCAAGGTAGGGCCGCTCCCCCGTACACACCAAGGTAGGGCCGCTCCCCCGTACACTCCAAGCTAGGGACGCTCCCCCTACACTCCAAGGTAGGGCCGCTCCCCCGTACACTCCAAGGTAGGGCCGCTCCCCCGTACTCTCCATGGTAGGGCCGCTCACCCGTACACTCCAATGTAGGGCCGTTCCCCGTACACTCCAAGGTAGGGCCGCTCCCCCGTACACACCAAGGTAGGGCCGCTCCCCCGTACACTCCAAGGTAGGGCCGCTCCCCCGTACACTCCAAGGTAGGGCCGCTCCCCCGTACACTCCAAGGTAGGGCCGTTCCCCGTACACTCCAAGGTAGGGCCGCTCCCCCGTACACACCAAGGTAGGGCCGCTCCCCCGTACACTCCAAGGTAGGGCCGCTCCACCGTACACTCCAAGGTAGGGCCGCTCCACCGTACACTCCAAGGTAAGGCCGCTCCTCCGTACACTCCAATGTAGGGCCGCTCCCCCGTACACTCCAAGGTAGGCCCGCTGCCCCGTACACTCCAAGGTAGGCGCGCTGTCCCGTACACTCCAAGGTAGGGCCGCTCCCCCGTACACTCCAAGGTAGGCCCGCTTCCCCGTACACTCCAAGGTAGGGCCGCTCCCCCGTACACTCCAAGGTAGGCGCGCTGCCCCGTACACTCCAAGGTAGGGCCGCTCCCCCGTACACTCCAAGGTAGGGCCGCTGCCCCGTACACTCCAAGGTAGGACCGCTCCCCCGTACACTCCAAGGTAAGGCCGCTCCCCCGTACACTCCAAGATAGGGCCGCTCCCCCGTACACTCCAAGGTAGGGCCGCTCCCCCGTACACTCCAAGGTAGGCGCGCTGCCCCGTACACTCCAAGGTAGGTCCGCTCCCCCGTACACTCCAAGGTAGGGCCGCTCCCCCGTACACTCCAATGTAGGGCCGCTCCCCCGTACACTCCAAGGTAGGGCCGCTCCCCCGTACACTCCAAGGTAGGGCCGCTCCCCCGTACACTCCAAGGTAGGGCCGCTCCCCCGTACACTCCAAGGTAGGGCCGCTCCCCCGTACACTCCAAGGTAAGGCCGCTCCCCCGTACGCTCCAAGGTAGGGCCGCTCCCCCGTACACTCCAAGGTAGGGCCGCTCCCCCGTACACTCCAAGGTAGGGCCGCTCCCCCGTACACTCCAAAGTAGGGCCGCTCCCCCGTACACTCCAAGGTAGGGCCGCTCCCCCGTACACTCCAAGGTAGGGCCGCTCCCCCCTACACTCCAAGGTAGGGCCGCTCCCCCGTACACTCCAAGGTAGGCCCGCTGCCCCGTACACTCCAAGGTAGGGCCGCTCCCCGTACACTTCAAGGTAAGGCCGCTCCCCCGTACACTCCAAAGTAGGGCCGCTCCCCCGTACACTCCAAGGTAGGGCCGCTCCCCCGTACACTCCAAGGTAGGGCCGCTTCCCCGTACACTCCAAGGTAGGGCCGCTCCCCCGTACACTCCAAAGTAGGGCCGCTCCCCCGTACACTCCAAGGTAGGCCCGCTCGCCCGTACACTCCAAGGTAGGGCCGCTCCCCGTACACTCCAAGGTAGGGCCGCTCCCCCGTACACTCCAAGGTAGGGCCGCTCCCCCGTACACTCCAAGGTAGGCCCGCTGCCCCGTACACTCCAAGGTAGGGCCGTTCCCCCGTACACTTGAAGGTAAGGCCGCTCCTTCGTACACTCCAAAGTAGGGCCGCTCCCCCGTACACTCCAAGGTAGGGCCGCTCCCCCGTACACTCCAAGGTAGGGCCGCTCCCCCGTACACTCCAAGGTAGGGCTGCTCCCCCGTACACTCCAAGGTAGGCGCGCTGCCCCGTACACTCCAAGGTAGGGCCGCTCCCCCGTACACTCCAAGGTAGGGCCGCTCCCCCGTACACTCCAAGGTAGGGCCGCTCCCCCGTACACTCCAAGGTAGGGCCGCTCCCCGTACACTCCAAGGTAGGGCCGCTCCCCCGTACACTCCAAGGTAGGGCCGCTCCCCCGTACACTCCAAGGTAGGGCCGCAACCCCCGTACACTCCAAGGTAGGGCCGCTCCCCTGTACACTCCAAGGTAGGCGCGCTGCCCCGTACACTCCAAGGTAGGGCTGCTCCCCCGTACACTCCAAGGTAGGGCCGCTCCCCCGTACACTCCAAGGTAGGGCCGCTCCCCCGTACACTCCAAGGTAGGGCCGCTCCCCCGTACACTCCAAGGTAGGGCCGCTCCCCCGTACACTCCAAGGTAGGGCCGCTCGCCCGTACACTCCAAGGTAGGGCTGCTCGCCCGTACACTCTAAGGTAGGGCCGCTCCCCCGTACACTCCAAGGTAGGGCCGCTGCCCCGTACACACCAAGGTAGGGTCGCTCCCCCGTACACTCCAAGGTAGGCCCGCTGCCCCGTACACTCCAAGGTAGGGCCGCTCCCCCGTACACTTCAAGGTAAGGCCGCTCCCCCGTACACTCCAAAGTAGGGCCGCTCCCCCGTACACTCCAAGGTAGGGCCCCTACCCCGTACACTCCAAGGTAGGGCCGTTCCCCGTACACTCCAAGGTAGGCGCGCTGCCCCGTCCACTCCAAGGTAGGGCCGCTCCCCCGTACACTCCAAGGTAGGGCCGCTCCCCCGTACACTCCAAGGTAGGCCCGCTCCCCCGTACACTCCAAGGTAGGGCCGCTCCCCCGTACACTCTAAGGTAGGGCCGCTGCCCCGTACACTCCAAGGTAGGCGCGCTGCCCCGTACACTCCAAGGTAGGGCCGCTGCCCCGTACACTCCAAGGTAGGCGCGCTGCCCCGTACACACCAAGGTAGGGCCGCTGCCCCGTGCACTCCAAGGTAGGCGCGCTGCCCCGTACACACCAAGGTAGGGCCGCTGCCCCGTACACTCCAAGGTAGGGCCGCTGCCCGTACACTCCAAGGTAGGCGCGCTGCCCCGTACACACCAAGGTAGGGCCGCTGCCCCGTACACTCCAAGGTAGGCGCGCTGCCCCGTACACACCAAGGTAGGGCCGCTGCCCCGTACACTCCAAGGTAGGGCCGCTGCCCCGTACACTCCAAGGTAGGCGCGCTGCCCCGTACACACCAAGGTAGGGCCGCTGCCCCGTACACTCCAAGGTAGGGCCGCTGCCCCGTACACTCCAAGGTAGGCCCGCTGCCCCGTACACTCCAAGGTAGGGCCGCTCCCCCATACACTCCAAGGTAGGAAGCTCTCCCGTACACTCCAAGGTAGGGCCGCTCCCCCGTACTCTCCATGGTAGGGCCGCCCCCGTACACTCCAAGGAAGGGCCGCTCCCCCGTACACTCCAAGGTAGGGCCGCTCCCCCGTACACTCCAAGGTAGGGCCGCTCCCCCGTACACTCCAAGGTAGGGCCGCAACCCCTGTACACTCCAAGGTAGGGCCGCTCCCCTGTACACTCCAAGGTAGGCGCGCTGCCCCGTACACTCCAAGGTAGGGCTGCTCCCCCGTACACTCCAAGGTAGGGCCGCTCCCCCGTACACTCCAAGGTAGGGCCGCTCCCCCGTACACTCCAAGGTAGGGCCGCTCCCCCGTACACTCCAAGGTAGGGCCGCTCCCCCGTACACTCCAAGGTAGGGCCGCTCCCCCGTACACTCCAAGGTAGGGCTGCTCGCCCGTACACTCTAAGGTAGGGCCGCTCCCCCGTACACTCCAAGGTAGGGCCGCTGCCCCGTACACACCAAGGTAGGGTCGCTCCCCCGTACACTCCAAGGTAGGCCCGCTGCCCCGTACACTCCAAGGTAGGGCCGCTCCCCCGTACACTTCAAGGTAAGGCCGCTCCCCCGTACACTCCAAAGTAGGGCCGCTCCCCCGTACACTCCAAGGTAGGGCCCCTACCCCGTACACTCCAAGGTAGGGCCGTTCCCCGTACACTCCAAGGTAGGCGCGCTGCCCCGTCCACTCCAAGGTAGGGCCGCTCCCCCGTACACTCCAAGGTAGGGCCGCTCCCCCGTACACTCCAAGGTAGGCCCGCTCCCCCGTACACTCCAAGGTAGGGCCGCTCCCCCGTACACTCTAAGGTAGGGCCGCTGCCCCGTACACTCCAAGGTAGGCGCGCTGCCCCGTACACTCCAAGGTAGGGCCGCTGCCCCGTACACTCCAAGGTAGGCGCGCTGCCCCGTACACACCAAGGTAGGGCCGCTGCCCCGTGCACTCCAAGGTAGGCGCGCTGCCCCGTACACACCAAGGTAGGGCCGCTGCCCCGTACACTCCAAGGTAGGGCCGCTGCCCGTACACTCCAAGGTAGGCGCGCTGTCCCGTACACACCAAGGTAGGGCCGCTGCCCCGTACACTCCAAGGTAGGCGCGCTGCCCCGTACACACCAAGGTAGGGCCGCTGCCCCGTACACTCCAAGGTAGGGCCGCTGCCCCGTACACTCCAAGGTAGGCGCGCTGCCCCGTACACACCAAGGTAGGGCCGCTGCCCCGTACACTCCAAGGTAGGGCCGCTGCCCCGTACACTCCAAGGTAGGGCCGCTGCCCCGTACACTCCAAGGTAGGGCCGCTCCCCCGTACACACCAAGGTAGGGCCGCTGTCCCGTACACACCAAGGTAGGGCCGCTCCTCCGTACACTCCAAGGTAGGGCCGCTGCCCCGTACACTCCAAGGTAGGGCCGCTGCCCCGTACACACCAAGGTAGGGCCGCTCTCAAAGCCTGTCCAGTCTGTCATGCGACATGACTTGTGACCGAATGTTAGCGAAAATGCTGTCTCTGGGGATTGAAGTTGTGACACATGCTGTTTATTTCGCTAAACGCTTCTGGAGGGATACCTCTGATCTGGGAAACGTACTTGTCTGTGTGTGTCGAGAGGCAACGATGTCGACATGTCCTGTGCGTGTCGGCAGGACCTGCACTCGACGATCGTGGCTGCGTTCCGCTGCGTCTCGGTGTGGCTGTTGGAGCACCCGTATCTGCTGGACGACAAGGACACTCTGGCAACGCTGCTGGAGGTGGTCGAGCTGGGAATCTCCGGCACCAAGTCACAAGTGAGGGCAAAAAGCGACTCGTCTCTACACCTTACAGTGCAGACGACAATCATATACTACACACATATATATATATATATATATATATATATATATATATATATATATATATATATATATATATATATATATATATATATATATATATATATATATATATATATATATATATATATATATATATATATATATATATATATATATATATATATATATATATATATATATATATATATATATATATATATATATATATATATATATATATATATATATATATATATATATATATATATATATATATATATATATATATATATATATATATATATATATATATATATATATATATATATATATATATATATATATATATATATATATATATATATATATATATATATATATATATATATATATATATATATATATATATATATATATATATATATATATATATATATATATATATATATATATATATATATATATATATATATATATATATATATATATATATATATATATATATATATATATATATATATATATATTTATATATATATATATATATATATATATATATATATATATATATATATATATATATATATATATATATATATATATATATATACTAGCTGGGGTACCCGGCGTTGCCCGGGAAATTCAGTACCTGGCGGTGTCTTGGGAGCCACCCAGGTGGCTTACAGCCCATAAGCCAGACTTGAAAAATTAAACGCTACCGGCTGTTCTTTAATTGGATCATTGAAACCAAGGTCACAGTCATGAATCTAATTGTAGAGTGATCTAAATTTATATTTATCTGCCACTATGCCATCAACTGATACTGGCCCCTGGCACTATGGTTGAAAATTTGAGCATCGAAATGCATTGAAATGCATTGAAACCAAGGCCACAGTCGTTAATATAATTTTAGAGCAATGCATTGAAACCAAGGCTACAGTCGTTAATCTAATTTGAGTGCACTCTGTCAGTCAATACTGCAGTAATTAGTGCTCTAAATATATATTTCTTCCCCCACTATGCCACCAAGGTCCGTCTGGCAATTCCATGGACCATGAGTGTCACTAACACATGATTATGACAATTGGGGTTTATGGTTGTACCCAGCAGACTGGTTATTGATTCGTCACTGATTGAATCGATTGGAATCGTTCAATCAAAATTCCTTGAATAAAAAAAAATCCAGATATTTTAATTCATGAATCGTGATTGAATCAAAACCCGCATCAAATCAAGGCTGATTGAATCAAAAGATTGAACGATTCTTAACGGTTCAAGTACACTGGTAAATTGTGCAAATATATGCAGTCCCAGTGGCTACATTCATTTATACTAAAATAATATTGCTGTAACAATGCTTTAGTGATCATGTATATGTATGTTTCCATTTGTATTGATTTGACATAAATTCATAACATATATTTAAATGTTGAATCAAACGTGAATCGATTCAAAATATTTGTTTTGATTCTCTGAATCGGAAGGAACAATTCTCAAAATTGTATCCGTGATTCGAACGGTGATTGAATCATTCAGATTCCAAAATGAATCATGATTGAATCGTTCCCAAAAAGTTGAATCAATAACCAGTCTGGTACCCAGTACCAACTGCATTGGACATATGACCCGCTCTAACCCAAAGTTCGGATAAGAACATTGGATTTCATGCTATCAGAAGGTTATCAATACTGACACACTAAAGTACCATGCGTTGGTATTGTCTAAATTCTGATAGCATGAAGTCTGGGGTTAGGACGTGGCCGAAGATTCAACTTTTACCTACTCCATGTGTCGTCTACACCACCAATAGCATGAAAGTCCAGTATTTTGATGTATCTTGTCATGACCGGAGTTTGGGTGTTTTCCTACATTATTGCAGTTTAAAATGGCGGCAGAATGAATGTTACCAATGAAATAAAATATACATTCAGTAAGATCAGTAAGAAACATAGGGCAGCATACTCACATCTTTCAGGCTGTGCATGGAAAGAAGTTGACACTTCTACCATTTTTTCTTATTCGTTTCCACATCCTTCATGGCCCCTTGGTAGCAGATACTGGTAAACTAAACTGAAACATTACTTGAATAAAGAGCAAGGCCCTATAACCTGTATAAAGATCAAAGCCCTATCATAAAGATAAGGGCACACTGAGTGTCAAAACACCGCCCCAAACTCTATGGGTGCGATCGGCAACACGACGAATTCGCTCTCCGACGAATCCAATTAATTAAATTGGCACATTGCACATTGATTCCGCTTGCGCCTTGGGGCAAGCGGAATCCGCGGGGTGGCGGCATACTGTGCAGAGAAGCTGAAGTCATCGGCATGTTTCCCCCAATCTGACTTCACTGAACACTTAGGGGTGCGTATTCAGCTAAATGGCGGAGACCAGTTGCAACTTGGCTGCATTGATCGAAGTCCCTCAGCTGACCCAGCCAATACGAACGCACTATGCAACCTTCTAGAAACAGTAACAAACACGCGTCCATCACACCTGTTGATCCTTGGGGATTTCAACATGAACAACATTGACTGGCCCGCAGGAATTTGTAATGCACCCTCAACCCACCACTCGTACACTTTTCTCGAGAACACTAGGGATTGCTATTTACACCAACATGTCGGAGAACCGACCAGATTCAGACACGGCACTGCGCCGTGCGCCCAGCACCCTGGACCTCGTCTTCACAAACGAGGAGGAAATGGTCAGAGACCTCAGGACCCGCCCAGGTCTCGGCAGTAGTGACCATGTGTTGCTAGATATCAAGCTAGAGTGCTACTCTTCGGTGGAGCCGAGCAAAATTGAAAAGTGCGCCCTCCACAAGGCCGACATCAGCCGTATGACGGACATGCTGTGCAATGTGCCGTGGGAGGAGGCTGACAACCTCAACGTCAGTGCGTACTACGAGTTCTTCTGTGGTCATCTGCGCCAGGCCATCGAACGATGCGTTCCAATCCTCCGTCCGCTAGCTAAAAGGAAGAATATCTACATGACACGGCAAGCAATGGCATTAAGGAAAAGGAAACAGAAGCTATGGAGAGTTTACGCGAGGAACCCGGGGCCCGCGAACCACCAGCGCTTCGTCAGGACCAGGAATGACCTCCGACGACTGACCAGAGAGCTCAGACGAAATTTCGAGACAAAATTGGCAGGGGATATAAAAGCAAACCCAAAGGCGTTCTGGCGCTATGTAAACAGCCGCACCAAAACCAAATCCGGAGTCGCTAACCTCAAGAAGCAGGACGGAACGGAGACAGAGGCAACCACTGATGGCGAGAAGGCCGAGGTGCCAAGTCGCTTCTTCGCGAGCGTGTACACCGACGAAGACTGCTCAAGGATTCCTTCTCTGCCTTACAGGTGGGAGGGCCCGATGCTCGAAAACATAGAAGTCACCCCAGCCCAATTGAGGCAAAACTTAAAGGACTCCGTCCAGCATCTTCACCCGGACCTGATGGATTCCATCCAAAAATCCTCCACGACCTTGCCACACCGCTCAGCATCCCACTATGCACGCTTGTCCAGAAATCACTGGTGGAAAATACTGTTCCGGAAGACTGGAAAGTCGGAGAGGTGGTGGCAATATTTAAGAAAGGAAGCAAGCAAGATGCAGCCAATTACAGACCAGTGAGCCTTACCTCTGTGCTCTCTAAGATTTGCGAGTCACTCGTTCGGGATAGAACATGGAGCACATGCAAGTCGCGGGACAACTAAACACAGCGCAGCACGGCTTTGTGGCAAAACGATCGTGTGTCTCCCAACTGTTAACTTGTATCGAAGACTGGAGTCGGCAAATTGAAGATGGACTCCCCGTGGACATAATGTATCTTGATTTTCATAAGGCGTTTGACTCTGTTCCACATCAACTCTGGGTGCAGGAATTTCTACTGGGAAGAAGACAGAGGGTGATCGTAAACGGCACAAAGTCAGACTGGGCACCAGTTGTCAGTGGAATACCACAAGGATCTGTTCTCGGACCGACACTGTTTCTGCTGTTTGTAAATGACCTCCCCTCGTGCGTGAGCAGCCACGTACAGCTCTTACAGACGACGCGAAGTTGTACTCTACTGTGCACAGCCAAACTGGAAAGACCAACTGCAAGCTGACTTGGACGCCCTGGGACGGTGGACAATCGAGTGGATGATGTCTTTCAACTCGAAGAAGTGCAAGACTCTCCACCTAGGTCCCGCCAATGCTAGACACGCCTACACCTTGAGGAGCACCGAACTCATATACAAGTGGAAGAGGAGAGGGGACCTTGGTGTGGTATTGGATGAAGACGTAAAGTTCAGGAAACATGCGGCAGAGGCGGTGTCTAGAGCAAACCGAGTCTTGGGAGCCATTCGACCATCCTTCGAGAACATTGATGCACAAACGCTGCCGCTGCTGTACACAATTCGGCCTCATCTAGAATACGGCAGCGCTGTCTGGGGCCCGCACAACAAGGAAGATCAGCGACTCGTCGAGCGGGTGCAGCGTCGAGCAACACGGCTGATACCAGAGGTGCGCCAGCTGCCCTACGGAGAGCGCCTGGAAGCACTACGCCTACCATCGCTGCAGTACCGGAGGTGCAGGGGGGACGTCATCCTCGTCTACCAGGTGATGCACGGCCAGCTGGACGTGCCTCGTGAAGCGTTCTTCCAGGAACCGACTTCCAGAACCATCAGGGGACATCCACTCAAGATCGCGAAGCCTCATGCCCAAACCAGGATAAGGAAAACCACTGGAACATCAGATCGATCAACGACTGGAATGTCCTGCCAGATGACATAGTCACCGCTGATCCTCTCAACCTATTCAAGAGCAGACTCGATGGACACTGGAAGCGGGAGATGTACCTCCACACCGAGGAAATAGTGGGAAGCATGCATATGTGCATTGTCCCACAATTATATCATTGACAACATGGCCATAACTGATCATGAGCGAGACCAGAGCGGGCAAGTCAGGTGCCTGCACCTATCTTCATGATGCCCGAAGTCAACTGAATACTGAATTCGCTCTCCGACGAATTCGCTGTCTCGTGCGTTCTGTAACAGCAAAATTATCCGCCGGTTGTGCCACTGCTGCGCCGTGTCATGGTTTGTGTAGTTATAGGGCCTTGGTTTGTGTGGTTATTTTACTCGTATCCAGACATCACGGTACTTTGAACTTTGTCAGTACTCAGCAACACTGCAGATGACGTTATGGCACACTGCAAAAGAAATTAGCCCTCCCGACGACTGGTTTGGAAATTCGCGCTCCGACAGAGCGAATTCGTCGGGCGAATTCGCTCGTTTGCAAATTCGTCGTGTTGCCGAACACACTGAGCGAATATTCGCTGACCGACGAATCACCGACGAATTCGTCGTGATAACAGCGAATTCGTCGTGTTGCCGATCGCACCCTAAAATAGCTGCAGAATGAATGTCACAAAAGCGCAACATATGAAGAAATTCGGGCCCACTAAATACAAATATAATTGCAATCAATATCAATTCCACGCTTTCACAATTTACTTGAAAAATATAGAGGTCCAATCTGAATGATAGTGGTACACTGGCATGCCTGCCATCATGCTGATTCAGATATTGTATTGGTTTTGGGTCCATCGCCTAGGGTTTTCGAGTTTCTAGCGTTGGATTGTTTATGTTCGGTAGTACTTCAATGCTACTTATGTGCCTACATATTCATATGTTGTAAAGGCTGGAGGCGACCTATTTCTTAACGTTTTAAACGATGTGGTTGCCTTATTAGTGACAAAAGACAACAACCAACAAACCAACACAAATCAGTAGTTTTGTAATACGCTTGGAGATAGTTGCCCTCAAGATCTAACATTCAATCGAATTGGCGTGATACGTCCGGGATCACAAGCAGGTTTCATTGTGTAGTCAGCCAGCTCACCGGCTTAGGCCGCGTTCTTTGCACACTTTCACCACCGGGGAATCACGGGAATTCCCGTGAAAATCGGCTGTCTCGTTCTTTGCGTACTTTCCCCCTTCCGCGCCATGCTTGTACAAAGCGCGCCAGAAACGAGCGCCGCAGTTGGAAATACGCCCAGCGCTACCGGGGACAGCTTTCCCGATTTCCCGGATTCCGCGGAATCCCCGCGGGAATGTACGCCAAGACGCAGTGGCGTCGCCACGGTTTCAAAACTTGTACGGACATACCATGACATCGAAGGGGGAGGGGAGGGGGTAGGACGTGGTCTTCTGTAGGGGTGTCAATACGGTGTTTAAAGAAAACCAGTCACTTTCATAATGGGATTTTTAGTGCTGAAATAGCAGTTTTGAAGGCCATGTCGAGAAATCACTTACTGCATACTCTGGTTGTAAGAACTCTCCTGCTGAATATAGTAGATGTTTTGTCCTGTCCATAGCCTTGCTCACAACATGCTCAAACCCAGGTTTGCATAACCTTGGTCCTGTCATTCAGCGTTGTCAAAAAACGTAGCGCTGTGTCGAGAAGCTTCATATGTAAGCATGTGATAAAAGCAGCGTTACTGGACCAGCGAGCGAACCACTCGCCACTGACAATATTATCCTAGTTTTGTAAGCAATGATGATATAATCATTACATTTGTACTTGCTAATTTTATAAATAATTATTTTAACAAAGTTCCTAGTTTTTTACAGCTCACTTCTATTCTTCTTTCGAATCACACACTGTAGTGGACCAAGCACCATATCCTCCTGCGACCAAAGCGCTAACTGGAACTCTCACCCTGTTCCGAGGGGCGAGAGATATGGGGCCGGGACGAATTTTTCAGAGGCCCGCCGAGGGATTTGAATTTTGAATCACGGTCCCCGGCACAGAAAGAAAATGTCTTACCACTGTGCCAGATTGCTCCCCTGAAGCATACAATATCATAACAACATGCGCCATTTTCGAATTTTGCACCACTTCCTCAATCTATACTGAAAATGCGTGTCTATGTTATCGAAATATATTGCTTTCGAAAACAATTGTTTTTTGGGGGGGTATATCTGGATAATTTAGCCAAAGATTTTTAGCAAAAATATAGCCGAAAAGTGGGGCGGCCATGGTCTCCCGCCCCCTTGTTCCTACGCGTGTGACATTTTCGCTCAGGTCAATATTGAGGTCACCAGAGGTCATCAAAAGGTCAATTTTCCCCAAGTTTAGGACTTCGCTCCAGGAACACCCCAAATATCTCGGGAACTATGATAGCTTGGAACAAACGGAGAACTCCAATCGAAAGCTCTTGAAAAATGTTATCGCTTAAGTGTCCTCAAATTTTATATAAGGTCAACAGTTTAGGCTACAGAGGTAGCCAAAGGTCATGTTGACATTTTCTTCCCAAAAGTTGCTCGTACATAACGTTTTACCTAATAAAGATAGGGCAATCATTTTAACGTCATCGTGTTTGCCTCGTCAAGACGATCCGAACCATACTTATGGTGACCGGATCGAGTCAAGTTCAAAATATGACCTTAGGTCAAGGTCATTTGGTGACAGGTTGGTCATGTTGCATATGGGGAGACGCATCTCGACGAGATAAACACTGTGTTATCGGTCACAGGTCTCTAGCTAGCACGTCTCTAGCTCTCCAGTTTGTTCCTTGCATTTCGTAAAATTTAAGGAGGCGCATCCAAACGCCCCCCCCCCCCCCCTCCCCAGCACGGCTCGGGTTAGGCCTAATACACTTTGTTTGGGTCCATGTAAAATAAAACGCGCGTTCATCAACGTTGTCAGAGCCAGGAGGAAGCCAAATACAGTTTAGTAAAATTACGGCCTGACCATTTATGTTGCTGGACTAGTGACTAACAAGAGTATTTTGTTTTGCTCCCTCGCGTATTTCGCAATATCTCGTAAACTACCGCCAATATCGTCCCCACACTTTCAGTACCCGATTTCACATCAAGCACTGCTCACTAAACGGCTAAACTTTTTAGCAATGACAAGGGCAAAATGGCAATGCCTCTTGCCATTTTCGCACGTACTCCTATTCCGAACTCCAGACGAAAAGCGTTAACTTTAGGCGTTAATTTCAGGTATCGTTAACTCTAATTCTGCTCCTTCAAATGGTTCCACAAACTTGTAGATACGGACACTGCCCGTACTGTCCGTGGTGGTGGCGACACCCATGCAGACAACGCGGCCGTCCACCGTCTTGTCGCCTGTCGCCCATGAGCATTGCGAAGCAGATATGTCACATAGTTGAGCCGTTGAGCACGCACTACCCCATCGAGTACCTCCTCCAGAACAGGAGATATTCCGGTCCAGCAGACTGATACGGGGCGGCCGACCCAGTGCGCGGCGTCGGCATCACATCCGGTTATTGGTCGACGGTGCTGTGACGCGTGTGTGACGCCTTACATCAGATATACTGCTATACACTGCTCCGAGTCCGGCTGGCGGGGCCGGGGTGGCTGGGGTGGCGTAAGGAGGGAGGGGGGGGGGGGCTGGTGGTCTGTGTCGAGCTGAGTCCGGCTGGCGGGGCCGGGGTGGCTGGGGTGGCGTAAGGAGGGAGGGGGGGGGGGCTGGTGGTATGTGTCGAGCTGAGTCCGGCTGGCGGGGCCGGGGTGGCTGGGGTGGCGTAAGGAGGGAGGGGGGGGGGGGCTGGTGGTCTGTGTCGAGCTGAGTCCGGCTGGCGTGGCCGGGGTGGCTGGAGTGGCGTAAGGAGGGAGGCTGGTGATATTGCCGTGCGCGGTATTTAGCGCACGCCGCTAGATACCTCGCACGGCATCCCCAGTATTGGTGCTGTACGACCGGCATAATTCCTTGGAACAGACGGACATTGGACACGGCAAAAACAAGCCCTGTTGAAACGCGATTATGCTGTCCGGATGGTTCCAAATATAGACTCAGCAAAGAAGTGTTCCAAAAGCTAAAGCAAGTCCGTGGCACGTTGATCCTTTGTCTTTCCGAAAACCCCAAACGTAGTGATATGTGAATGCCATTTTGGCAGACAACGATGGAGTTGAGCGTTTCACTGCTTTGGATGTGTGTTCCTCACATGACAGGATACTGGGTAGGTCAGGGTACTGTCGACGTTCACTCTCTCTACCAGGGCTGCCGAGTCGGAGTCGAAGTCGGAGTCGGAGTCGGTAGTTTTGGCCAGAGTCGGAGTCGCTAAAATCTTACCGACTCCGACTCCGGCCCGGAATCGGAGTCGACTTTTTGGCAATTGGCGATTACTTTGGTCGGTATAATAGTCGTCGGCCTAGGGACATTAACTTTACATCCCTTTCAAAAGAAAATGAGTGGAACATGAATCGAGTGGAAAGTGTACTCAACTAGAGATAGATTTTCGCCTGATGAAGTTAGGGCACTAATTTGTACGTCATCTGATGATGATTGGGGCGTTGGACGCACCGACTCTTAACGGTCACACGGCGCCCATTTGAATATAATCGTGCTCGTTTCGTCAGGAAGATTCGAATCATACCATGGTGACCAGGTTACCTAAGTCAAATTCAAAATTTGACCTCAGGTCAAGGTAATTTAAGGTCATGTGGTGAACCAGGTATGTCGTGCTGCGCAATATCGGACGCGTCTCGACGAGACATACACAGTGGTGCCGGTCTCACGTTCTTATATTCATTGTATTCCGCCGGCAAGATTTTCAGTATATTACCGTTCAGGTTGAGGCGAACACTGATTATTTCCTGCCAATGCGCTGTTCTATCAACGCCAATGGGGCACCACAATACATTTCCCGCCGCTAGAGGCGCTGATGGTCAACTGCTACCAAGCGGACCGGCGTCTGTGCGTCAGAGCGGAGGGCGCATTGTTTACGGCGGAGTTTTGAAGTGGTTATAGTGGTATAGATGTGTTCAAACTTATACGAAATGTTGGTGTCTATGGGTGTATTCGAAACCTGAAAGCATTTCTCGCTAAGGTCAATCGTTTGACCTCGGGAGGTCAAAGAGTGCCCGCGAGGTCAAATCTTGACTACCGCATAACGTTTTCCCTAAAATACTTACCGAAGTCGTTTCAACGGCTAAATATTCCCACCAGCCTATAGACGGTGCGCAGAGTGATCTGACCGCCACTGATCGCCGGTTGACCTCAGGTCACAACATAAGTTACCGTTATGGCCTATGAGAGAATGACGGGTACCGCATAATTTTCCCAAAAATAACTTAGAGAACCCATTCCACCACCATTGCCTTCCCTTGAACCCACCGAAGGTGCACAACGCAAGACTTGACCCCTCCAGGTCCCCGTTTGACCTACCTAGAAAGGCGCTATTTAACGAGCCGTCCAAATACGTATTCGTTGTTTACCGGCTGTTTGTGTTTAAACTTATACGAAATATTGGTGTCTATGAGTGTATTCGAACCCTGAACGCATTTCTCGGTGAGGTCAATCGTTTGACCTCGGGAGGTCAAAGAGTGTCCGCGAGGTCAAATATCGGGTACCTCATAACTTTGTCCCTAAAGTACTTATCGAAGTCGTTTCAAAGGCTAAATATGATAAATACACCATTTACAACCTTCTATGGCCTACATTCACTTTATTCACCAACGAATATACATTTAAGTCACATTTATTGGCCTACATTCACTTTAGCTGGCTGCCGATCCAGTCGATGTAGGCGGATACCTTGCTGTAGACGCCGGGGAAGTCGGGGTTGCCACAGCCGATGCCGCCCGACACGATGCCCACCAGCTGGTAGGTTCCATCTCCCAGCTGGACCATCAGAGGGCCACCCGAGTCGCCTTTGCAGGCGTCCCTCGGCTCGCCGTCCCGGCTTCCGGCGCACACTTTGGTGCCCTGGAAGCCGCCCGGGAAGCGTCTTTCGAACTGCGGCGCGCGCCGGTAGGCGGCCTCGCAGGCGGCCGGATCGGTCACTCGCAGCGCCACCTCCTGCAGGATGTTGGACGGCTCACCGGCGAACTCGAGCAGGCCCCAGCCAGCCATCTCCACGTCTTGACCGTCGTGCTCGGCGCCGGCCGGCGGCAGGCAGATGGGACGCACTGCCTCAGTCAGCTCCACCGGCGTCGCCAGCCGCACCATGGCCAGGTCGTTCTGCGAACCGCGGTATTCCGGGTGCCGAACGATCCTGGAGACGTTCCGCTCTTGGTGGTCCACCTCGTACCCGATCCTCAGGTCATTGTCGCCGATGCGCGCCCCGACACGGCCAGCCTCCTCCGGCCGCAGACAGTGGGCGGCCGTCAGCACGTGCCGGTCGGTGATGAGGACCCCGCCGCAGAACCACTTACTCAAACCGTCTTCCGTCCACCGGCCGAACAGCACCATCCACGGCCACTTTTCCAGCTGGGCATCCACCCCACCGACGGTTTGGATTGCAAACCCCGTATTAACGTCACCGCTGTCCATCGGCGTCTGTCGACGCCATCTAACGCCCCTCACCGGCTCGGCTGCACGCTCCGCCATCACTTGACGTGCAGTGTCTCTGCGGAAACGGACGAATCCGGTCTCGGCTCTGGGCTGCCCGCACTGATCCGGCAGCGGTGACCGGGGGCCCGTCAGCGGAGCGGAGGTAACGGGCCGCTCAGCAGCGGAGCAGCACACATGAGGAGTCAGTCCGGAGAAGGCGCACGGCTTCGGTCTGTTCCGCAGGGTCTCCGCGCTGGTCTGGTACTCGGCGCAGGTCAGGATGCTCACACACTCCTGGTCAGAACGCGGACAATTAGCGCCGTGCCGAGCGAACGTCAAGGTTCCCCTGACGCCGGCCACACAGACCAGAGCGGCGAAATAGCACCACCACGACTGCATCGCAACGTCCTGGTCGGCTGGCGGCGCCTGACTAACTGATGCCTCCGACAGCGATGTTATTTAATCAGCCCGAATCATGGGCCTCCGCGCCGGCTGAGCTCCAAACCGGTCTGCATGATGACGCTGTCAGAGTAGACAAAAAACGTAAGTCAGTCTCAGCGAATTCCCGTCCGATTGTTCTACGATAAGGCGTTCCCGACCAATTATCCTAGGCTATAGGTGTGTTATGGTCAAGGACGACTAGTGCTCCTGCTTTCGTCATTCCGCTTTTTTTTGTGTCCCAGGCGCACTCCCAAAAAGGTGCTCCCTGCCACAACTGGCCAAAATAATATAAATGATGTGACCCTGGTCAAATTTCCTGCATGATAAAAGCCTGCATGAGGCCACTGTAAGCCCCCGGTACTAGACAGGAGGCAAGGGCGTAGGCAGCGGGGGGGGGGGGGGCAGGGGGATATGCCCCCTCCCCCTCCCCCTCCCCGGAGGCCAGGCGGGCCCCTCTGGCGACCGAGCGAGCGCCCCCAGGGCCGAAGGCCCCAGTGTTTTGGATGGCGTCATGCGCCCGCAAAACGCCTTACGTCGCATAAAAGAACGCCCACGAACTGAAGAAAAAAATCGTAACACGAATAAATAACAGCACTTGCTTATCTGTTAAAAGCATATGTATTTATGTATATGTAAATACGTTGAGTTGAGTTGAGTTGAGTTGATAATATTTATTAACATATAGCATATTAGTACGAGACAGTATCGGAGATCGGTACATAAGCACAAAGCTTAAATCTGGGCACCTCTCTCCACACCCATACGCGTGCAGACACGCATGCCCACACGCTACGTAGAAAGGGGCCCCAGCCAGTGTGGATAGGGCCCTCTACCAGCTTTTAAAGGGCCCTGCCGATCTGCAGAGAGCCCACCGTCGGCATTTAGAGGGCCCCTTCCGGTTGTAGAGGGCCCTCTGCCGGCCTTTATAGGGCCCTGCCAATCTGTATAGGGTCCCTGCCGATCTGGAGAGGGCCCTCTGCCAGCCTTTAGAGGATCCTGCCGATCTGTAGATCGCCCTGCCAATCTGTAGAGGGCCTCTGTCGGCATTTAGAGGGCCCTGCTGACCTGTAGAGAGCCCTCTTCCAGAGTTTAGGGGCCCTGCCGATCTGCAGTGTCCCAGCCAATCTGTAGAGGGCCATCTGCTGGCCGAGGGCCCTGCCGATATGTAGATGGCCCTCTTCCGGCCTTTAGAGGGCCCTGCCGACCTGTAGAGGGCCCTCGTCCCCTCTGCCAGCGTGTAGGGCCCTGTCAATCTGCAGAGTTCCTCAACCAATCTATAGAGGGCCCCCTCTGCGGCCTTTACATGACCCTTCCGGCCTTTAAGAGGGCCATGTCGGCCTTTAGAGGGCCCTGCCGGCCTTTAGAGGACCCTGCCGGCCTTTAGAGGACCCTGCCAATCTGTAGATCGCCCTGCCATTCTTCAGAGGGCCTCTGCCGGCATTGGCTCTGCCGATCGGCTCTGCCGATCTGCAGGTGGCCATCTGCACAGCCTTTAGAGGCCCTGCCGATCTGTAGAGGGCCCTCTGCAGTCTGCTAGCCTTTAGAGGGTCCTGTGGTGGTAGAGGTGGTCTGCCGGTCGAGCGCCGGTGAGGCTCTCGAAGGAAGACCGGTCAAAGTTCTCATTGTGTTTCAGTGTATGCTGGCAACGTCTGAGAAGAGTACAAGGCTTTGGTAATGTAGGCTTTGACTTTGACTCAAACTCGGGCAGCCACTACCAGGAAAGGTCAGAAGCCCAGCGCTCTCCCACTTAGCTACAGGGGCGAACAAATCGCTCGTTTCTGCACTATCAAAAGCTTTTTAATGTTAGTTTCATAATTCCTACCCCAGGATCCAGATCACTGCACAATAATTTAGATGGGGCGGAATTAATGCATTGTACTGCAATACAGGCACGTAGCCAGGATTTCGTCCAGGGGGGGGGGGGACTCCCGAGCGTTGAAAGGGCCCCCTTCCCAAGCGTTGAAAGGGCCAAACATGGAAAATGCAGTATGACAGGTATGGCATGGGCCATACCAACTTTTAGGAGCTGGAGTTAGCAAACTGCCATATCGAGTTTGGAACCAGCGACACCAATTTGAAATCAGCTATATCAACTTGGAATAAGTTTTAAGATCGAGACCTGGAACTCTTAAACAAGTTGCGCCGCGGAGCGGCGCGAACATTTTGAGTCGTATGCCCTGGATATGCTTTCTCATCAATGTGTCGCATTGCGTATGGTGCGGACCTCTAAAAATACTATATTGTGCGTTTAAAAGTGCGGTAAAAAAGTGCTAAAGTGAACTATTTTCCCCAATTATATAGGAAAGTAGCAACATAACACATAAATGCGCCGAGAAACGGGTCTTTTTTATAACCCGCATATAATTTAATTTGTAGCTAAATTGCGCCGCTGAGAGGCGCAAAAATGTTGAGTTTTATTCCCTGGACAATGGCATTCTTTCTGTTGAAAGGCCCAGGGTCCCTTCAGATCGTCTAGGGGCCCGTCCGACCTTTTCAACGCCCTTCCGACCTGTTCAGGGACTCATCTGGGATCCGCGAAGCGAAAAGACATGATGTGGAGTGGGTGACCTTGAACCTGAACCTGTGACCTCGTGACGTTTTTTTTCGTTGACCTCGTGTGACCACGGGTATGTAACGGTGCATTCGGTCTCTGCAACATTGCAGCATTGCAAAAATAAATCAAAAAACTATCAGAATTTCCATTTTTGCGTACAAACTCTTCTCTGGACCTATTCGGGCAGCTGATGTCATTGGCGTTAGAATCAGGGCTCTGGGAATTAATTTGCAACATTTAGAGCGCATTGCAACATTTTGCAACAATTTTCAACATTTAAAAATGTTGCGTGCGTGGGTTTCTTGATCTTGCGGATTGATGTACGGTATCGGCGAGCCGCTATTTCTTGTGTTTTTTGGATTACCCGCGAATGTGTGTGAATTTCAAACAGTTGCAATGGTGCTGTCTGTCCTGAACTGTCTGCCCTGTCTCGTGCAGAACAATGTTTTTGATGAGGCTGGCCATTCGTCCGTCAACATATAGGCCTCTTCGCTGTTCAGATAAGGTATGTCAAGATGGTATTTGGAGTTCGGTTAGTGGTGGATTTGAGGATATGGTCCCCGCGACAGAGCCTACCGGAGTATATCCCGACAGATGATCCGTCGCGGCGTCCCTCCCGTATCGGTTCCCGTAATCCGCCCCCCAAACTAAAAAATCTGCCTGGTCCCAACAAATACAATCCCTTTACTGTCTCCCTATCTTAACAGGTTCCTCATATATAATTATTCGCTGAGCGTCAATTCTCCCACTGGTCCTTAACTCGCGCACTGCAGGGGGTTGATTTCCCCCCCCCCCCCCCAGGTTTTTCAACGATAGCGAAAAAACGGCGGCGCGCAGCGCCGCCGGGTTTTGGCACACCTGTTAGGACATCAATTGCGCACACTTTGAGGAAAAAAAATAACCTCGGGTCATCTCAGACCAGGTCACCAGACCAGGTCAAGTGACCCCACCTCCAAAAATGTTTACAGTTGTGCCAAAGTCAGAGTTTTTCACCGATCAGTTTGAAACTTACAGGATGTCATGAGGGTATAAGTACTTACAATTCGTATATCTCGGAATTTTGATATCGGTGACTTAAGGTCAGGTCAATTTCGTAACCTCCCCATAATAAGTCAATGGGGAAATATACAAATGCTTCCTATTTCAAGGATATGCATGATATCAGTCCAATTACTTCTGTATCATGTTATTATAGGATATTATTGATGATCCAAGTGTAATTTTTGTTCAGTGACCCCTATTGGGTCATTTGAGGTCATGCGAGGTCACCATCACTTTTTGTCAATAACTCCCGACATAATGAAGATATAGAAGTAAAACAGATATCAATGTGTTTGTCTCGTCGAGATAGTCTTCCCATATGCAACATGCCCTACTTGGGTCACCACTTGACCTTGACCTAAGGTAAAATTGTTAAGTTGACTTAACAAGGTCACCATGTATATCATTCGAAGCGCCTTGACAAGATAAACACAATGGCGTAAACAGTTTTTCGTTATCTTGATTAAGTACAAAGTTAATAGCAAAAACGATTTAGCAAAAAAACGGTATTTTTTTCTTTTGACCTATGGAGCCTCAAATATTGACCTGAGATCAAATCTGAGGACACCTTAGCGATTGTAAATTGCACTGGCTGGCGTTTGCTTTTTTCCGTTTGTTTCTAACTAGCATCGTTTCTGAGATATATTGAAATTTCTGGAGCGATGTCCTAAAACAGGAGAAAAAAACGGAAAATTTGACCTTTGATGACCTCTGATGACCTCAATTTTGACCTGACCTAAAATAACACTGAATACTTTCGATAGAACATGTACCAAGCTATCAAATTCCCTTTTCCGCTTCTTTTTTTGCGAAGGAATGCGGCCTCTGCCTTCCAGTGGCGCTACGAACTACGCGTGAGAAACCTTGACCGGTTGGAGCTTCCCGTTTTTCCTTTAATCATCCCGATAATTTCCTCCTTCTCTGTCCCGCTCTGAGATGTAATTTCGGCCGCCGCTCACCCTTCATGGTCCGCGGCTCCGCCTTCTTGCACCCGAACACTTCGTCTTACTGCGCCGCTTAATCGCTTCTTCTCAACCCGCCTCCACAGCCTACCAAGACTCCACGTTCGCGCGACCAGGCTACTTGACTTCAAGGAAATCGTTCACCTTCGGAAGAAGAAAAAATCAGAACACGATTTTATTATATTTTTAATACAGTTTCTTTTTTCTTTTCAAAAAGGGTCCCACATCGCGCCAATTCAGGACAGAAGGTCATAAATTATTAATTTCATGGTGTGCGTTATTGGTCTGCGCATGCTCAATACAGTGCTGGCACTTTCAGACGGCACGGTATATCATATATGCGCCGCATTCCTTCGCCAAACAGTCAAATATCTTCGGCTGGAGTCTTTTCAGCCAAGAAAAGTTGCATATAAGGATTGCTCAACACGGGCTACAAAACTGGTATTTCAGTTCAAAACCCATGTTGAAGGTGAGCTATTTCCTTTAATCGTGGCCGCTTTCGCGCGCCGACTTGCTGCAACTTGTCGCCCATGTAGCTCAGTTGGGAGAGCGCTGGGCTTCTGACCTCACCCGGTAGTGGCAGCCCGGGTTCGAGTCGCATCGGCGCTCGCTATTTTCCCATGATTGGGATGGCCTGCGGCCGGTGGCAGCGGTCGCACTCAAGGTCAGAGGTCGGGGCGGACCGTTTCCAGGTATGTCGGGCACGTAAAACTTTCGCTTCTAAATTCTGCCGGACGCCAGGAATTGCTGGATCGGGTGGTGGGGTCAGGGCCTGCGCAACATGCTATGCTTAGCGCGGGGCCTGTCCTCAGAAATCCACCCATTCAAAAACATTCGGACTAATTTTTGTATTAAAAGACCTGGCCGAGCGCGATGGACATACCCAGTAGGCCGGGTCATGCATAACATATTTCAGATTAATAGTGAAATTATCATGCGCTATGTCATTACGAGCTTACATGATCTTTTATATAAAAATAATCAAATTTGGAGCTGCCAACGGCCTCTTTTTAGGGACACTTTTGCCATTTTTTCGTCAATATGGTTAAATTATATCGCGCCGGCGTTAGGGTAGTTTTTAGGGACACTTTTGCCATTTTTTCGTCAATATGGTTAAATTATATGGCGCTGGCGTTAGAGTAGTTTTTAGGGACACTTTTGCCATTTTTTCGTCAATATGGTTAAATTATATCGCGTTGGCGTTAGGGTAGTTTTTAGGGACACTTTTGCCATTTTTTCGTCAATATGGTTAAATTATATCGCGCTGGCGTTAGGGTAGTTTTTAGGGACACTTTTGCCATTTTTTCGTCAATATGGTTAAATTATATCGCGCTGGCGTTAGGGTAGTTTTTAGGGACACTTTTGCCATTCTTTCGTCAATATGGTTAAATTATATCGCGCTGGCGTTAGGGTAGTTTTTAGGGACACTTTTGCCATTTTTTCGTCAATATGGTTAAATTATATCGCGCTGGCGTTAGGGTAGTTTTTAGGGACACTTTTGCCATTTTTTCGTCAATATGGTTAAATTATATCGCGCTGGCGTTAGGGTAGTTTTTAGGGACACTTTTGCCATTTTTTCGTCAATATGGTTAAATTATATCGCGCTGGCGTTAGGGTAGTTTTTAGGGACACTTTTGCCATTTTTTCGTCAATATGGTTAAATTATATCGCGCTGGCGTTAGGGTAGTTTTTAGGGACACTTTTGCCATTTTTTCGTCAATATGGTTGAATTATATCGCGCTGGCGTTAGGGTAGTTTTTAGGGACACTTGCCATTTTTTCGTCAATATGGTTAAATTATATCGCGCTGGCGTTAGGGTAGTTTTTAGGGACACTTTTGCCATTTTTTCGTCAATATGGTTAAATTATATCGCGCTGGCGTTAGGGTAGTTTTTAGGGACACTTTTGCCATTTTTTCGTCAATATGGTTAAATTATATCGCGCTGGCGTTAGGGTAGTTTTTAGGGACACTTTTGCCATTTTTCGTCAATATGGTTAAATTATATCGCGCTGGCGTTAGGGTAGTTTTTAGGGACACTTTTGCCATTTTTTCGTCAATATGGTTAAATTATATCGCGTTGGCGTTAGGGTAGTTTTTAGGGACACTTTTGCCATTTTTTCGTCAATATGGTTAAATTATATCGCGCTGGCGTTAGGGTAGTTTTTAGGGACACTTTTGCCATTTTTTCGTCAATATGGTTAAATTATATCGCGCTGGCGTTAGGGTAGTTTTTAGGGACACTTTTGCCATTTTTTCGCCAATATGGTTAAATTATATCGCGTTGGCGTTAGGGTAGTTTTTAGGGACACTTGTGCCATTTTTTCGTCAATATGGTTAAATTATATCGCGCTGGCGTTAGGGTAGTTTTTAGGGACACTTTTGCCATTTTTTCGTCAATATGGTTAAATTATATCGCACTGGCGTTAGGGTAGTTTTTAGGGACACTTTTGCCATTTTTTCGTCAATATGGTTAAATTATATCGCGCTGGCGTTAGGGTAGTTTTTAGGGACACTTTTGCCATTTTTTCGTCAATATAGTTAAATTATATCGCGCTGGCGTTAGGGTAGTTTTTAGGGACACTTTTGCCATTTTTTCGTCAATATGGTTAAATTATATGGCGCTGGCGTTAGGGCAGTTTAAAGGTATTCCGCGACGCGTTCAGACCATGTGTTGAATTGTTTAAATCGTTCAGACCATGTGTTGACGTGTTTAATTCCCGCAGCCCTCTTTCCAGTTTCGAGAATTGCTTAATACGTTATGTTGCACTTTCCTGATTAAATGGAGTTGAGTCGACTATGAGTATTTACGAGAAGTGACGGGAGCTAGAAAGTTTCACGGAGCCCATCATAAGCGGTTCAGATCACAATACGACATGACACCGTCATGTCAGCTGTGTTAAACCCACCGGTCGTTACCAACCGCGTGAGTCTAAGGCGCAGCGTTACCACTGAACCACACAGAGCCCATCATAAGCGGTACAGATCATATCACGACATAACACCGTCATGTCAGCTGTGTTAAACCCACCGGTCGTTACCAACCGCGTGAGTCTAAGGCGCAGCGTTACCACTGAACGACCCGTGTTATCCAGGCTGCCGAGTGGCAGTCGGCTGGCAATCAATCTGGTCTCGAGCGCTCACAGCAGGCAGTTCTCGGGTGAGAGCACTCAGCGCTGAGAGCTCTCCGAAGCTGAACCCTCCGACACGTTACTCTCGAACTCTCGAACCCTCCAGCTGTGCATGGCTGGGATTGACGTCGGCGGGCAAAGCGCTAGTAAAATCGCCAACATAAATCATGAATGTTTAGGAATGCTCGGCAAATTATCGCACCAATGGTGTATCATTTTTTATCGTATTAGCGCTATGGTTATATCATTCATTGGAATAATTAGTATTTTAAGCTTTTATTTGACCTTACAATACGGCTTTCGAAAAACCTCTTTCAGTTCACGTTTTGCAAAAATACGACCTTAGCGTGAAATCCTTATCCTTATCCTTAGCGTGAAATATGCGAATCGCTTTTCATTTGTCAGTTGAAATCCATCATGAACAAGCAAATATCTCCTCCTGGCGTATCATCTCATAACTTTTTAATCACATGCATTGGAATGGCTTAGTCAAAGTTTACTGTTTAGACAAAGCTGGGTGTAATGATTTCGTTGAAAGTGTATACGAACAGATTGTCATGCTCATTGTCAGTAAACATGTTTTATTCGACAGTTGCCGCTGGCAAGCTAATCGGTATGTTCAAGTTTAGTATGTATGATCGTGAGCCGTGCTCGAAAATTTATAAAACAAAACATTTATAGCATAAACTTAACTATAACTCGACTTTTGTAAGGAGATTGCACCTATATTAATTATTCGCGGCGATCTATCGGCACCGGTTCCGCAGAGAAGTATCGTGTTATTTAAGAATGTCATTGAGTTGACATTTCAGTGATTGCCGAGCCGGTGAATGTAGCACGGCCAGTCCCTCGGGTCGGGTCCGCCGCGGCCGGCAGGGAATGACCCGCCTGCGGCGGTGAGGGGTGCCGACGTGAGCCCTGTTTCAAATCAGCTGCTGTGCTGTTGTCAGCCGAGATTAGAGAGCCTGATTCGCTGGAAGATCGATGACGTACTACTACGTCATACCTGGTGACGTCATACTCCTGCTGACAAGTGCCAGCTCTGCTGCTGCGAGGAAGCAGGTGCAGAACGCACGTTTTGTCAGCAGGCACGGAAATTGGCGCATGCGGCAGTGGCGCAATTGAAGGCGGGCTTGTAAACAAAGCAAAGAGCGCTTGTTTCGGGTTGAAAGCAGCGAACTCTGTCCTATCTTTCGCAATCACTTGCCTGCCTTTGCTGTATTATTATCTTTTTGGTTTCCGCGCACATGCGTTAGAATATGTCCTTTCTGCGCCACATCATCTGTACGGCTGCCATTTTGTTGGCAGCTGATTTGGAACCAATCTGTCAGCCCAGCGCTATGGGCGGAGTCTATTCCCTGCTGCCAACAGCCGACAGCTGATTTGAAACAGGGCTCTAATGACTCTGGCCGGGGTCTAATGGGGCGCCGCCCATCCGAGGCGGCGCGGACGGCGGGGAACGGAGCCCGGTGTGAAAACGCACCATAAGAGACGGGCGATTGAGTTATAGATGCTTTTCCAATAGTTAAAGTGATGGTTTTGCGGTAACGGGAAATTATACGTGTGATTTTTGAAGTATGACGGGCCGGCCAATGCGACTAACTTGATTATTCCCTGGGATGCGCGCGCACGCGCACACGCACCGCACGCACCGCACGCGCACACGCACGCACCGCACGCACGCACGCACGCATGCATGCATGCACGCACCGCACGCGCACGCGCACGCACGTATACACGCACACATATACACACATACATACATACATAAATGCGCACACGCGTACATATATATACACATAGGACAGGCGCGCATATATACTCCGGCAGGCGGAATACCTACATGCACACATGAAGGAGTAAGATGTCCACCCGTGCATACGTATATACATATACTCGCATACAAACATATCCACACACACATACATGCATACTGGCGTGTGATGCCAAAGTCAGATCCCGCTGACATCGAACATGCGGGAGAGATCGGAGAACCAGAGAATGACAAGCTTCGATGATGCCGATTTAATCTTAGCCGGGACGAGGTAGGCATGACGCCACACCTCTGAGTGTGATTGGACCCCGTTGACAACGGCTATTTCGCTGACGGATTTGTGTAATCGTCTAACGAGGAGGTATGTGGTGATATTATTTCGGGCGCCCTGGATGAGAATAAAGGAAGTTTTGTTTTCGATGGTGGAACTGTTTCCCGAGCCATGAAGATCAGCCGGATATTGACGCCGTAAGACGCTCGGTGCTGAAGGGGCCAGGAAGGGCCGAGAGCGGGGAAGTTGGGTGAGGTTGTGCCGCCGAGAGTGGTGTGATGTTGGGGCGAGGATCGTGCCGCCCGGGGCAGAGACCCGTGGTCGGGAGGTGAGAAAGATGTGTGGTGAGTGGGTGAGGGATTGTGCCGCCCGAGAAAAGAAGAGTGAAGTCCATCGAGGAGTATGCCGTTATGTGAGGTATGCCGGATGACAGATCATATGTCGTCTGTACCGCAACATGCAACACTTGTCGTCCCGACTGTCGGATGAAATTATAGGTATTAATGTCCACCATGGAGCTCCTCGGGCTGTGCCGGTCAGCCGGGGAGCGAGCGCTATCTCGAACGACACCATGGCGTGCGGATGGTTAGGACCAGAGGCACGGCGAGGAGAGGGGGCGACTGGCTATTAGGCCGGGTCATTCGATAGGTTTTTGCGAGCATGCACACATTGCACATATTAATAGTGAAATTATTATGCGCTATATCATTACAAACTTACATTATTTTTTTGAAATTTTAAAATCAAATTTGGAGGTGCCAACTGACCTCTTTTGGGGGACACTTGCTATTTTTCGTCAATATCGTACAATTGGGCATTCATTATTTTTTTGAAATTTTTTGAAAATATCCTTTTCGAATTCTCCGTATGTTGTTTGACAACCGCAGTGATTGTCATGGAGTTATCTTGGACAATAAAGCTGTTTCTCTGCATTTCCTGTAAGGATTTTAAGGCATCCGCTCACAGCGCCATCTATTGCGCGGACTTGCAATGTATGCACTAGGTGCAGTTTCTCGGCTACGGAGGTCTGCAGAGGAGCTCCACACGCACTGAAATCAGTGGCGGCGGATAAGGGGGCGGCAGGGAAGCTGCCCCGTCACCCTCCCCCCCCCCCCCCCACACACACACACAAGAAGTTGGGGTGGGGGCAAACATATGATTTCCCGCCCCCATAAATTTGTAAATTGGTAAATTTGTTGGCAATTTTTCAAGAAGTTTGTTCGATTTTTTTCTTTTTGACCGAAAAATTGACACCGAATGTCCCGAGGTGCCTCCAGCCAGCCTGAGGGACACTAAGGCCGACAGAAGGCCCTCGGTTGGTCTAAGGGGGCTCTTGGAAGGCCTGCAACTTCAACATGGGCTGTCCGACGTTTTTTGCGACCATTTAGAGGCCCAGCAAAATATAGTGACCTAAATCCGAGGAGCTACCATTTCGAGTTTTTTGTTTGGGGGGGGGGGCTTTGGCCGACGGAGGGGCCCTTTGGCCGAGGGGCCCCTGGGTTTCTTTGCCCCTCCCCCATCCGAAAATACCTTCCGCCGCCACTGACTGAAATGGAACACCAGCAGATTAACTCCATGGAAAATATATTTAAATTGGGTGGGGATGAGTGCGTGCCAAGCAAATTTGACTGCATGACCTTGATCCGCCCCTCGAGACAGGACAGGTACCTGTTCAATCTCCAGACGTGAAACCCGACGCCTGTCCTGTCTCCAGACGTGAGGCCCGGTGCCTGTCCTGTCCCCAGACGTGAGGCCCGATGCCTGTCCTATCTCTAGATGTGGGGTCCGGTACCTTTCCTTCCTCTAGTCGTGAGGCCCGGTACCTGTCCTGTCTCCAGACGTGAGGTCTGGTACCTGCCCTGCCTACGGGCCCGGTGCCTGTCCTGTCTCCAGACGTGAGGCCCGTTTCCTGCCCTGACTCCAGACGTGAGGCCCGGTGCTTGTCCTGTCCCCAGACGTGAGCCCGATACCTGTCCTATCTCCAGATGTGGGGTCCGGTACCTTTCCTGCCTCTAGTCGTGAGGTCTGGTACCTGTCCTGTCTCCAGACGTGAGGTCCGGTACCTGCCCTGCCTCCGGGCCTGATGCCTGTCCTGTCTCCAGATGTGAGGTCTGGTACCTCCCCTGCCTACGGGCCCGGTGCCTGTCCTGTCTCCAGACGTGAGTCCCGGTACCTGTTCTGTCTCCAGACGTTAAGCCCGGTTCCTGTCCTGTCTCCAGACGTGAGGCCCGGTTCCTGTCCTGTCTCCAGACGTGAGGCCCGGTGCCTGCCCTGTCTCCAGACGTGAGGCCCGGCACCTGCCCTGTCTATAGACGTGGGGCCCGGTAGCTGTCCTGTCTTCAGACGTGAGGCCCGGTACCTGTCCTGTATCTAGACGTGAGGCCTTTCCTGTTTCCAGACATGAGGCCCAGCATCTGTCCTGCCTCCAGACGTGAGGCTCAGTACCTGTCCTGTCTCCAGACGTCAGGCCCGGTACCTGCCCTGTCTCCAGACGTGAGGCCCGGTACCTGTCTTGTCTCCAGACGTAAGGCCCGGTGCCTGTCCTGTCTCCAGACGTGAGGCCCGGTACCTGTCTCGCCTCCAGACGTAAGGCCCGGTACCTGTCCTATCTCCCGGCCCGGTACCTGTCCTGTCTCCAGATCCAGTTCCCACTGAGCAAGGGCGCCGCAACCCTCCGAAAGTTAGTGGAGGGGAGGGGGGGGGGCTGGAGGAATTCTGAAGTCGAGTCGATTCTTCCCATGCAACGGCCATAGGCGTAATGTTTAAATCCTAAAATGTTGGGGGGGGCTCCCCCCCCCTCCGGTTCCTGCGTCCTTGCCACTGAGTTAACCTGTTGGTATTGCATTTCATCGCGTGTAGAGCCCCTCTGCAGGCCTCCGCAGCCGGACAACTGCACCTAGTACATATACTGTAATTCCGCTCAATAGATGGCGCTGCGAGCGTGTGCATTAAAATCCTTACGGGAAATGCGGAGAAACAGCTTCAATGTATACGATAACTTTATGAAAATAACTACGGCTGTCAACCAGCATACGGATAATTCGAAAATGATATTTAAAAAAACGTAAAAAATGTCTTCATGCCAAAACGGTGGCCGACGCCTGGTTTCGAGGCGCCTTTTCGGCTCACAAGCCGCTACCCGCTCAAGGCCATAACCGTTTTCCCGGAAGCCGCGTTTAACGCTCAAATAAGACGGCGTCCGGCCGTGCCTTTCGACGCAAACCTCGGGCTTTACATTTAGCCAAGGTCTGTCTCGCGTTTTTAATAAGGCAGCGTTAATTTCCGTAAAACAGAATACGTTATGTGGAATGGGCTCCTCGGGCACGTTAGACCCGTTCCGACCCCAGCACGCCTTGTGGCTCCTCGATCATCACTCCGTTCAGTTCATAACGCTCTCCATCTCTGCAACCCTTCACCTTTATTATACAAATCCACATGTACGGTTACCTGTCACATTAGTAGCTACGTCACGCGCCTGAACCGTCTGTTTCCATCCCTCCCTGCTCTCCCATTAAACCCCCGTACGAATAGCACGCTACCGTTTGTATTTATATCGAGTCCATGACACATATTGTATCCGCCCCTCAGCCGGCTCGCCACGCGGCTGACCAGTCCGTCCACACCCCCGTCCCCGCTCCCCCTCAAATTTAACACTTCAGCCCTCCCCTCCTCATGGCAAATCCATGCCCTGGGCCATTAGATCCCGGCCCGTGCCGGCTGAGCCGTCCCTACCTGCCCGGGAATCCACACCGCCCCGGGTCATCCAGCAAGGTACACGGCCGTTAGGTGTGGCGCAGGGTGTCCGACTGCGGATATTGGGATACTGTTGCAGGCGGGGAAGCGAGCGTTACTATGACAGCGTTATATATCGCGCCTTACTATGACAGGTGAAGCCCGCTTGAATGCGTCGATAGCCGGCTTCCCGACTCCGGCCCGTGGCGTCCGTCTCAGCACTCAATCAATCACCGGGTCGCTCCATCAGTCTCAATGGGCGGAGATCACTGCACTGTTGGTCTCAACGGGCCAGGCACGTCTTGCCCGGCGCGTATCTCAGGCACGACTCTCCTTCCTCACGGACCGCGTGCCATTTCCTCTCTACACCCCACCCCTGCCGGCTATGTTATCCCGCGACACTCCCCGGCGTGGCTCTCGGCGCGACTGCCTCTTGTTCTCTGACCGCCTCTGTTGGTATACTTCCCGTCACTGCCGCCCGCCTGTGCCGGCCGCCCTCCGGTGGGTACCCCTCCCCTGTCTTCCGCCTATGCCGGCCGCCCTCCGGTGGGTACCCCTCCCCTGTCTTCCGCCTGTGCCGGCCGCCCTCCGGTGGGTACCCCTCCCCTGTCTTCCGCCTGTGCCGGCCGCCCTCCGGTGGGTACCCCTCCCCTGTCTTCTGCCTATGCCGGCCGCCCTCCGGTGGGTACCCCTCCCCTGTCTTCCGCCTGTGCCGGCCGCCCTCCGGTGGGTACCCCTCCCCTGTCTTCCGCCTGTGCCGGCCGCCCTCCGGTGGGTACCCCTCCCCTGTCTTCCGCCTATGCCGGCCGCCCTCCGGTGGGTACCTCTCCCCTGTTTGGAGTCCGAGGGTGGTTTCCGTACGGTCCACTTGCGAGACGTCCCCGTCTTCAGCAGGCCGGCGTTCTGAGTTGATGTGTGAAAACTCAGAGGGCCGATGTTTACCGCGCGAGTCCTCGCTTTTCCCGCGGCTCACTCCGGGGGCGCTGCGCTCTGAGTTTTCACACCTCATTAACTGTGTGAAACTCAGAGCCTGAGCTGGCAACGATCCCTCCTCGCGTCGCTGACAGAGGTCGCCGCCCCCGCTTGACCGCCAGGTATCCGGCATTTGTTTTGTCGGAAGTGGGGTGAAGAGGGGAGAGGTGTGAAACGGCCCGCTGGCGGTGCTTACGCGCGACTGGTGGACGGCGGGCTGGCCGGCTAGTGATGCAGCTTCCTGAAACATGGCTGACGGTACTTGCGCGAACTTATGTGGCCGCGCCCGCCCGGGTTGAGGTGCTGAACGGCGGAAAATGTAGCCGTAGGTTGAGAAAAAAAGATACGTGTGTTTCATTAAGCAAGGGCTGCCCTCACCAATGATGTGTGTTTCGTTCCGGCAGGCCAAGTACGGAGAGCCGCCAGTGATGAAGCATGACAAACAGCTGAAGCCGGCCTCGATGAGGGTCAAGGAGGCGGCCGAGGCGCTGCTCTACGTGCTGATGGAACAGGTCAGCCCATAGTGAACATTTGAATGCCAAAACGGGCTGGCTATGCCGTTTGCAAGCTTCTGACGGACTGTACTGGTGTTTTATAAAGGTAGTTTTCGGATACGGCACTGGTGGATGCAAATCGAATAATGATGCACTCGCGTTTCACCTGGCTGCCCTATAAGCATTAAGCACCATGCCTGGCGCCAGTCTGGCTGGTCTCCCAGGGCGACAGAGTTGACCTTGTCTGTGCTCTCCCTCCGTCCCGGCAGGTGGACTACTTCCCATGCGCCAGCGGTGTGTGGTCGCTCTCATCCCACCTGACCGAGGCCTCGCTGCTACACCACTGTCACCCGGGCGCCGGGCCGCAGCATCGCAAGGCGGCGCTCTCCCAGTTCAAATACTTCGTCACCGAGAGTCTGCTGATAGCGCTGCTGGAGCAGCCGCTCGGAAACGATGAAGGTTGGTAAGATGGCTGGTGCTGGTGCTGTTCAGATGACACAGACACGGCAGGCTCAGTCCCACACTGAGGGAAGGTTAGGCTGGCGTCTCTCTCTCTCTCTCTCTCTCTCTCTCTCTCTCTCTCTCTCTCTC